>JAKCPI010031726.1:0-162948 GCA_023213315.1 Euborellia annulipes
TGCAAATCCATCGTAAATTTTATCCCCTAGGCGAAAAGTAAGTAATGCATTTTCAGAATCAGTTTATTACCTTACAAACTCTGGTGATTATTATGTAATAATACAAATTTGAAATTTAATACCATTAAAATAATTTAATTGCTAATGATGAGAGGACTCACGTTTATTGAAATCCCATGAGACAAACAGACAGACAGACAGTCAACGAACCATAATATTTATTTTGAATTCGTTATTCGTATAGATAGATATTTTGTTTGGAAACAAAATTTCAAACAGAGAGAGAAGTCACAAAGGAATGTAGGAAAAAGGGGTGGAGAGAATTAATTAAAAAGTTAATAACGGAGATGGATTTCCATGTTGATCGCTCACAAATACTCTCTTTTTTTGGAATTTAAAAATTTCTGAGTATTTTTGGTTAATAGAAGATGTGAGTGAGGTTTAGGTTAAAATAATATTGAATAGTAAGAAGTGGTCAATTGCAGGCGACAGCCGGTTATGATTTAAATAAAATAAAGTAATTAAAAATATAGTGTGACTACTCGCACTTTTGGTAAGAGAAAGTTGTGTTCGGTGCTTTTTTTTTGGAACGGAGTTCTTTAACGCGGCTTACGCAGGCTGAATTGGGAGAAAATGTAACGTAACAAAAACGCGTTCCTAAAAAAAGTGCGTTCCCAGCGCCCGAGCGACGGCGGAGTAAGGCGAGATTAGCCGAATCTTGGCGAGGCCACGCCCACCTTCTCCTTCTCTTTATTCTTCTATTTACCGTAGGTTCCAGCGAGGGCCGGAGAAAAAATTTTTTTTTTCAATAAAAACATTCACACTTTTTTCTCATCTCACACTCACATTCACACACACATTCAGCAGTCTTTTCGGCAACTTAGGCCATATAAGACTTTTGACGATAACCGTTGTAGAGAATATATCTATTGTGGGGTCAGGCATTTCCATTTAAGCCATCTGGTATCCAAATGGCTTAAATAAAATCATCGGACTGCCTGGGTCCGAACCCGCGATCGTTGGTTTAGGAGGTAGAAGCGCTACTTACTAGCGCCAAACCCGGGGGGCCCGGAGAAAAATTAAAATTTTTTTTTTTTTGCATTTGGATCGTATAGGCCCTTTTCTGCTTTTGTTCAGAGGGGTCATATCTAATTATTGGCGCCCATCCTATTCCTCCTGTATTTTTATATCTAACTAATCCTACGTCTATTTCCACCCGATCCCTTCCATCCAACCTAATCTCTAAAGAGGGCCTTCTGAAGAGTTATCATTGAGAGGTCTCTTCGTCTCTTCGGGGAAGTCACAGTAAATCCCTTTCCTCTTGAAGTTCCTTAGGGCATTGGGCTGGATTTCTAAATTCCAATACAAGGTCTTGCAAATGGTCGAGTATTTTTTATTTAAGGATATCTTTTAGATTATTAAAAATCTATTTTCAACCCCGTGTCTACTCTGCAAGATCTCATTAATTATCAAGTAGATCATAAAAATAACTTATCATTTTCATAGAGGTGAAATTTTTCTACAACTTTTATTTGAAACATTATTTTCTAAACACAATAATGTGGGAGCTATAATAATTTTATTTAATAAAACAGTATTTTTATATAATTACAAGGCCATCCATTTCTGATTAAAATGAAGACATTGAGATGTGAGAGAGATATTCAAATATCGAATCCGAATTTATTATTCCCGTCACGTTTACAAGTGGGATCTTTGGGGTTCAGTGTATTTTCTTTCCCTTCTGTAGACAAAAGAATTCACGATTTCCCACCCCCCTTTTATTTATCATTTTTTCTTTCCTGTCAAAAGTGAAAAAAAAAGAGATAGAGAAAAAAAAAAAATAACCAATGCATTATTCCACACCTGTTTGGTGATGTGAGCTTGTTTATTCAACGAGAAGCTCAAAATATTTTCAGTCTTTTTGGGGATTTATTTAAGCATACGTATATTAATAAATTTGGTATCTTTTTATGGTAAAGAGCTCATTTGTAATACAAATATCTTCAATAGTATTATAGAAGAGAGTGCTACTCTCATAGGATTCAGTGGATTTTATTTTATTTGTAAACGTACGATACCTCATTCTGAAGCTTTTTTTTTCCACTTCAACCAGTATATTAAATCCAAATAGGCAACTAAGTTGTAAAAATTTCCCTCTCTTAGGCTGAACGCACTTTAATTAAGCAAAAACGTTTTTGACTAATCGTGCCTAAAACTGTTTTTTTCAATGCTTTTCTATGGTTCAACGCATACCGAGGACTCAAAACATAATTGAGTATGATTCGTCATCATTGAACAAAATGTTTTACCATTGAGCGTTTTGCTCAATTGGAGTACGTTGGCATTGAACAAAACGTTTTTGCTCAATTGATCTGCGTTCAGTCTCAATTGAATAGTTGTATAAAGGGAAGGTTTTGCAACTTGGTTGCAGTGGGGTTATTTCCACCTTTTTTTGGGGGGGCAAAATTTTTCTTGGGGGGGGGGGGGGGGGTTTACTTTTTTTTCTTAAAATTACATTACTGAATTGGAATTTAAATTTAACAAAAAAAATTTAAATTTAATTAATTTTTTAATTTTTTTTAAATTTGTATATTTGTTGTGGTATTTTGGGGATTTTAATTTTAAATAATTTTAAATTTTTAAAAAACTAAAGGGGGGAGAGGCCCCCTCCCCCCCACCCCCCCCCCACATTACTTGGTTGTCTATTTTATTTTTTACCAATAACTTCTGAACTACTGAACTGATTGTCATGAAATTTTGTCCAGAGATTATCGTCTTAATTATTATGGCTGAGTTTCAAAGATTTAGTTCAGAGGAAGCTGAGAAATATGTGGTGAAAATAATTAACCGCTCCCTGCGGTCTAATTCATTTCTAGTTTTAATACCATCTTAGGCCCAGTTAGGAGTACAAATTTGCCAAACCTCATCCTGATCTGATGAATAGTTCCAGAGATACAATATAATCAAAAAGATCATATTACATATAATGTTATACATACACAGATATCACTGTTACCATAGGCGCCGGAACTGGGGGGGGCAAGGGTACATTGCTCCCCCCTGGCATCCTATAGGAGGGGGCAGAGGGGCAATATGTCTTCTTTTACAAAAAATGATACATTTTTACTTTTGAAAAATAAAATCTTTTAAATTAAAAAAAATTAAAAAGAGTAAGAAATTCATTTTTTCCAAAATATTTTTATATAGACCCTATTGTATTTCTAATTTCTAAAAACAATTTATATTGAATTAAAAGAAGACAATTAAAAATATTTATTTACTTCAAATAGTATAAATATAGCCTAAAAAATTTTTTGATAAAATCACTAGAGAATTTTTTAAAATTTTAAATTTATTAAAATTGTGATTTTATTTAAAATTTTTAAAGCTTTATAGGTGATTTGTTTTTGTTTTATACTATTTTTATTTTTAATTTTCTAAAAAAAATTTTTTTTGCCCCTCCCCTGATTCAAATTTGTTCCGGCGCCCCTGATACATTAATTGAATGGTTATATAGCGGGAAAGTTTTGCTTTTGAACAAAAAAGTCCTAGTAATTTATTGAAGTACTTTTTTAGTTTCTTTCGAATTTCTCAAAATTCATAATTGTAGGGGGGGGGGGGGGGGGGCCGGACTATCATATAGGATAAGAGAAATTTAAGATTTGCGTTTGCACCTAGCCAAGGGGAGGTTGTATTTGTTAAAACTTAAATTCTCATCTCGATATAATTATTTCTTCAATCTGACTCGAATTATGCGGCTATCACACAAGAGTTATTGAATAATGAATGTGAAAATATCCAACTAAATGATTTATATCCTTTGACTCAAAGCATAAAATCACCTGGAATTACGCTTTTCTCTCTCTCTCTCAATATTTGATTGAAAGGTTGTTTACAAAATGTTGGCAAATCCTGTTTCCCTTTTCCAGTGGATTTCAAATTGAGAGTCACTGATCCAAAAATAAGTCGATTCTAATATGCCAAGACATAGCTAACGAAAGAGAGAGAGCTAATATTGATTTGAACTCATCGTTATAAAGAGAGAGAGAGAGGGAGAGAAAGCCTTCTCTTAGTTAGGGTATCCAGAAGACCTTTGAGGTAAGCTCTGGGATTAAATATGAGAGAGTGGACCCTAAACAAGTTGAAAGTTTAGAACCCTTTGGTTTTGGTGATGTGGTCCTCATCTGTCAACATTAAGTTTGTTTTTTTCTTGTTTGTTGAATTTAAAAAATAAAAATAAAAAGATTACTCTTATGGAGTAAAGTGTATCATCTTCAGAAGTGAATTACATACTGGAGTCTCCAGTACTACAGTATGTAATTCACTTCTGAAGATGACACATATGGTGTCGAAATGCGTATAAAGTGTTAATACTTGTGTACTTGATTTTAATTCTCCTATTAAAGCATAATGTTTCAACTAGAGCCAACGGTTACCAGTTTAAAATTAAGAAAAAAAAATTTTTTGGTTCATAAGAATTATAAAGAAAATTAAAAACACTAAGTCATAAATTTCAATGAATTATTAAAAATTAAATTTTTAATAAATAAATAAATACGGTTGTGATCTAAATGACTTCTCATACTTCTCATGTTGAAAAAGACCTTAAAATAATTTAAAAAAATTTTTTTAATAAATCATTGAATCTTATGACTTAGTGTTTTTAATTTCTCCTATATATCAACAAGAGCGCACAATTGAGAATTTAAAACTCATTCATTAAAAATTGTTTATTTTTGATTGGATAATTCAATTTTTTTTGAATTTACATCTGAAATTAGTTATGCGAAATTCTAATTGAGATATTCGATTGCAAATTTGCCAAAAATATCTATTTTGATCAGTTAGTTAGTTAAGTGAGGAAACTGAGTGATGAATTTACAAAGTTTCGGCCACTTATTCTGTATCCATCTTCAGAAAAAAGTATTAATGATAACAACTTGTCGCGAAGGCCTAATTGCCAAAATTTGAACATGGATAATAAATTAATCCTACTAAGATATAAGCAAAATCTTTGAAGAATAAACTTTATAGAAACAGAACAAAAGCATTTGGATAAGGTAAACAGCAAAATAAAAAAAAAACTTTATAACATTTTGTAAAGAACATCTCCTTCGGGGATTATTTCAGGTAAAAGACATTTTATGTTTAAGTTTAAAAGAAGCAAATGCAGCTGTGTGTTTGTGTGAGAAAAAGAGAGAGGAATAAAATGTTGTTGTTTAGGCCTTGTCGCATTAAATACAAATGCAATTAAATAGGCCTAAGTACTTTGAACTTGTATAATGAATATTCAAATTTAAATCGCAAGGGTATTATTTTTACTGTTCCGCCATTTTATTATATAGTCTATAAAAGAAAAGAATTATTGAAAGTGAAAAATTCAATCACGCCCCCCCCCCTTAATTTTTTTATATATCAATATTTTTATGTTCCAGGTCATAAGGAAGTCAGAGATGCAAAAAATCATTACATATTTTATTTATACTTTATTATACCTATCGGGGTGTTTCTTATTATTAATTATTATTATTATTTGAAATTCCTATCGGGATCCCCGTTTATTTACCCGACGTGCTTTCGTGCTCGGAGACACACACCTCAAACCCAACCGGCCTCTGGCCGTAGCCAACTACCAGCACCCCGTGAAGTTACTAAAACGGGGAGTTAATCGGTCCTCAGTGAGCGTTAAAAATGAGCTGTAAATTATTTACGCAAAACCGATTTTCTCAGCTTCCACTGGACCAAGTCTTTGGAAACTCAGCCAATATAATTAAGATCTTTGTGTCCAATTCTTGACAAAATCTCATAAAAAATCAGATGAGTAAAATAGGATTTTTGCAAAAAGATTTTAAAAAATTGGGTAAAAGGTGTCACAGACAGAGAGATTTTCTCCCCAAAAGAGAGGGGGGTTTTTTTACAAATAAATAACAAAAAATATTTTTTACATAACCTCAAAATTGGTTTAAAAAAATTCAGAGCTAATCATACCAACTAGATGCAAACATTAAAATTAGCAGTGATTAAGAATAACGGAGAAAGTTTTGCAGCTTACTTTTTACTTTCCCTTACCTATATATCTAATATATAGTGATGAAGTATTGCGATCATGTCAAAAATTCGATGTCGAGATTTTGATGGTTGGTCTGTCTGTGTGTTTGTGATGGTTTAAGCCATGAAGGAAATGAGCTACGTGGTTGAAATTTTATATTTACGTTAGATACCTTCCCGGAGAGTTAAAATAAGCATTTGAACAAAATCGGCCAAAAAGTACTAATACTTTACTGAAGTACTTTTTTAGTTTTTTTTTTTTTAATATCTCAAAATTTGCTGTCACGATTTTGATTGAAATTCATAAATCAACTATTTTTTAGATGCTGTTTCAAAAGTATATTAATAATTTCTTCCTAAAGAACATTTTACAAATGTAGTAGATTTCAGATTTTTTTTTTCCTACCTGAGCGCAATCTATGAAACGCATTTGGTCAATTTTGGAAATAAGGTGCTATGGGGAACTAACCTCTACACAAAAACAGCACAGTATACAAGTTTAGATTACCGAAGTTAAGAGAAAGTTGTGTGGTGTGCTACCAGTCACACCAGATTCTTTAAAACATTTTTATGTGTTCGATTTCTCAAAAAAAAAAAATTCTTTTTTTCAGTTCATAAACATCTCTATTTCCTCTTTTCTCCTTCTTCTATTCACAAGTGTTAACAACGATAAATGATGAATCTCACTGAATAATAATAAAGTTTCGATTATACGCCATCTGTTAGATCTTTTGAAAAAAAAAAAAAAAAAAAAACTTTTATTTGTTATTCAATTTCTCTCTCGTAATATCAACAATAGTTCACTATTCAGAACACTTGTTAGTGAAGAGATTCAATAAAAGTTTTTTTTTTTTTTTTTTCTCGCGTAACTATTTTAAAGAGAATAGAGTAAACACGAGGCGGATGTGTGGGCGATATACATGAGAAGTGAAAACTTTGAAAATCACACAGACAGAGAGTGGGCTGCACTTGTGATGGATGGCGGCATCCCCCCCCCCCTCTTTCAAAAAACAGGGAGAAAGAGATAGATTCACCCCCCTCTGGAAAAGTTGCCGAACCGGAACGCACCGGCATGAATCAACCCCATGTCTGTCTGCCCACTCGTTTTTAGAAAATTATTTACCATTTTTTAAATAATCAAATAACAATTTATAAAATAAATTTTAATTTAGAAAAGTCGAAATGGGCGGATAAATGGCGAAAAAAATCTTGGTTTTTGCTTGCTGGAAGATAGACAGCCATCTCACTAGTTCAGGGATCGGCAAACTTAAGGCGGAACAGGAGTGAAGGTGTTACGCGTGTTTTTCCCGATAGGATGGCGTAGTGTGTCATAAAAAGTATGCCCAAAAAATCAAGTATTTAAAAAATTTGCCAAGAGATGGCAGAATGGTAGCTAATAATATTTAATGCATTTGGTTGATTTTCATTGATCTTTTAACAATAATAAATACTTTATAAATGTTATTATATATTATGTATCTTTTATAAAAGCATAAAAATATAAAAAAATAGGCCAGATATAGGCTAGTACTATATTGGCTGTTAGACTAGCCTGCCATCTATTGCAAGAATGCTGAACTAATTTGACATTCAATTTTTAAATAAATCATCTAAGCTTATTTTTAAATAATTAATATGGGATTAATAATAACAATAAATTTATTTTTAAATTTTAAAAAAATTAAAGAATATTGGGACAGATTGTTTTTTTGTATTTATTTGATAACAAAAAAATTAATTACGATAATTTTTTAATAAGTCATTAAACAAATTATAGCTCGATGTCCCAATAATCTCTTATGAATTTAATTCATTTAAAAAAAAACCGCATTGAAAAATTCCTTATAATAGTCTAGTTTTTTTTTTTTAAGTACGTTTAGACGACGCTCCTGAACTCCTTTAATAATAAATTGCCAGGTGGAGAAAAAAAATTTTGTATTTTTTAATAAAAATTATTATTGAAATATTGAATTCCCACCTGAATAGCCCCCAGGCAACTCCCCAAGGAGAGGGAGTTGTCTGACATCCCGTCCTGTGGAAGGGACGTATAGAAGGTTCCCTCTTAGTGATGCATTATTCGAAAGGAGGAGGCTACACTTTGGTGCTGAGGGAACCCCTCCTTAAACTAGGACTAGAGAAGAGGTTGGATAAAAGGAACTGGGTGAACCAGAAATAAGGATTAGTTCACTAACTAGAAACGAACGAAGGAGGAGCAAGGGCGGTCCGAGGTGTTGGGGTTGGGGAAACTTTTTTTATTTATTTAAGGGAAAAAAGGGGGCCCCCCCCCAGGAGGAGGAGTTAGGGATAGGAAATGATGTAACTTCACGGGGTGCCGGTAGATGGCTACGGCCAGAGACCTGTGTGTGTCTTCGTGTACGAAAGCACCTCGGGTAAATAAACGGAGATCCCGATAGGAATTTCAAAATAATAAAATTACAATATTTTTTTTATCGTCTTGTGTCCTTATCTCTAGGCGAGGTTAATTTTAAAGAGGAATGCAACTAATTTAATTTCGCCTTTTGAGGCCAGTTAGGGATTTTAATACACAAATGAAAAAAATAATTAATTTTATGAGATTAGATTTAGAGTAGGCCTATGCTAAATTAGCTTTCGTGGAAGACTTAATCCACAACTCTCTCTTTAATCAAGCATTTGGGAATTAATTCTTTTTTCAGTTTTCAATATAAAATTCAAAAAATAATTAAGGATTTTATTTATTAAAGGCCCTAGGGGTATAAGAATGGTGAAAATGCCCTTGGAACATATTTCAATGATACATAGGGGATTTGTAGGTACTAATAAAATAATAAGATGCTGAAAGTTTCAGATCGCTATCTCAAATGGTTTTTGAGAAAAACCAAAATATGTAAAAATCAGAAAAACATTTTTTCTCAGGAACGGCTGAATCGATTGATTTGAATTTTTTGATATGTTTTGGGGGCTGATGGTACCTTCTAGGGAAAAAATCAAGACCTATATCGGATCATGACATCCTTGAAAAAAATGGCGTTTTTTGTTTAATTTTAATTTTTAACCATGATACAATTTTGGCACAAAAATGAAACAATTTTTTTTGAAATCCTCATTCAATTTCCTGTAAGTTCATAAGTTCATAAATTCATAAAAAAAGGTACGCCATAGTAGAAAAAAATAAAAACCATTTATTACTCAAATATTGACTTTATATGTTTTGTGCTTTAATCTTGTTTTTTATTGCTTAAGCTTACACATATATTTTCATTTTATTCAAAATAACCAGTTTGTATTCATAACATCAAAATTTTTTGCCTAAATCAAAAGTTAAAATTTTTAAATATCTATAATCATTAACTATAATGCTATAAGATAAAAAATTTGATAATAAAAAAATCTGGTGTGACTGGCGCACAGCACACAACTTTCTCTTACCTTCGGTAATCGAAAGTTGTGAACTGTGCTTGTCACACCAGATTTTTTGTGTCGACATGTATTTAGTTCCCGGCAGTAGGGAATATTTGAATTCAGATGTAAAATTTATAAACATGGGAAAATATTTATATTTTGTAACCATGACAACCATTTCTCCTATCTTCTCTATGAAGCACAAGAGTAAAGTGTGCTTCAAACAATTTTGAGGGCAAAACGAGAATATACATTTGAAAGAGCATCTAAAAAATAATTGATTTTTGAATTTTAATCAAAATCGTTAGAGCGAATTTTGAGAAAATCGAAAAAAACTGAAAAAGTACATCAGTAAAGTACTAGTACTCTTTGGCCGATTTTGATTAAAAGCTTATTTTTCCGGTCCCGGGGGGTGTTTAACTTAAATATAAAATTTCAACCTCGTAGCTCAATTCCTTCATGCTTAAAATTGAACACACACACACCCACCCACACACACACACACACACCCACACACACACAGACAGACCATGTCGCGAAAACCACTTTTTTGGATTCAGGGGACCTCAAAACGTGAAGATCCATCAAAATCTCGACATCGAATTTTTGACATGAATCCAATACTTTCTCTCTATATATATATTACATATATACATAGGTAAGAGAAAGTAAAAAAGAGTTTTTGATTAATGAATAATAAAAATAAAAACTAATATCAAAAAGATAAATCTTTCAACAATAAAAAATGCAGAATCACGTTTAATCATGTCTTCTTCAATCACAGGTGAAACGTTGTCTTTATCAAATAATTTGCTCAATGTTTCAGCGGGCCTCAGAATTTTTGTCAAATATCTTCCGTATGACAAATAATAAACAATGGCAGCATCGTGAGAGCAACATCCAATTGTTCTAAGACCATTCGCACACTCACAGCTATGTCTTAATACGCCTTTAGGTCCATTAGCATTTTTTTTATATTTAATAAAACATCTATACACTTTGTTATTAATATGGCGAGAGTGTACTTGAGCTTTAAGTATGTTAGTTATGTATGTTAGTATGTTAGTATGTTAGTTAGTATGTATGGTCTTTTACATATTGGATAGCAATTTCAGGGGCGTTATAGAAATTTTTTTAGGGAGGGCCTGAACTCAAAAATTTTTCTGCTAAAAATTTTTTTTTTAAGAAACTAAATTTTTTTTTCCACACGAAATTTTTTGCGGAACATTTTTTCTTTTGCGCAACCAAAGTTTTCCATCCTGCGAAAAATTTTTTTGCGCTGATGTCTGTATATCCCTATATATGTATGTGTTTGGGAAATTTCGGGGGGGGGGGTCGGGCCCCCGCCCCCCCCCCTTATATACGCCCCTGAGTAATTTATATAGTAGATTTATCTTTTTGATATTAGTTTTTATTTTTATTATTCATTAATCAAAAACTGTTTTTATCTTATAGCATTATAGTTAATGATTATAGATATTTAAAAATTTTAACTTTTGATTTAGGCAAAAAATTTTGATGTTATGAATACAAATTGGTTATTTTGAATAAAATGAAAATATATGTGTAAGCTTAAGCAATAAAAAACAAGATTAAAGCACAAAACATATAAAGTCAATATTTGAGTAATAAATGGTTTTTATTTTTTTCTACTATGGCGTACCTTTTTTTATGAATTTATGAACTTATGAACTTACAGGAAATTGAATGAGGATTTCAAAAAAAATTGTTTCATTTTTGTGCCAAAATTGTATCATGGTTAAAAATTAAAATTAAACAAAAAACGCCATTTTTTTCAAGGATGTCATGATCCGATATAGGTCTTGATTTTTTCCCTAGAAGGTACCATCAGCCCCTAAAACATATCAAAAATTCAAATCAATCGATTCAGCCGTTCCTGAGAAAAAAATGTTTTTCTGATTTTTACGTATTTTGGTTTTTCTCAAAAACCATTTGAGATAGCGATCTGAAACTTTCAGCATCTTATTATTTTATTAGTACCTACAAATCCCCTATGTATCATTGAAATATGTTCCAAGGGCATTTTCACCATTCTTATACCCCTAGGGCCTTTATTTGGCTTTTGGCCAAATAACCTTTTGACTAATTATTTCCTAACATTTTATGAAAGGTTCATTCAAACCCTTTTAATAGTGTCTGGGAGAGAGGGATAAATTTAAAGTTTGTATCGGAATATAAAGGTAATATCAGGCAAAATAAATAGGAAATAAGCTTATACATACTAATTGAAATTATTATTCAATATTAAATTTCTTTTTTGTTTTATTAAAATGAGATAGGAAATTGTTTTTCACTTTTCTCAGATAATAAATTATAGACTATATAGTCACAGAGATATAAAATATTTCGATACAAGTTTTTTTTATTTCATCTAGAAAAAATCTGGTGTGACTGGTCGCACGCCAGATTTTTGATGTCGACATATATTTAGTTTCCGCTGATATATTAGAATTCAAGATTTTTTTTTTTTTAACACTCACACTTTATTCTCACTCACAGTCACACACACACACACATTCACACAGTCTTTTCGGCAACTTAGGCCATTTAAGACTATAGACGATAACCGTTATTATTTTTAATATCTATTGGTTGTCCAGGCATTTCTATTTAAGCCATTTGGTATCCATTTCATCGGACTGCCTGGGCTCCGTACCCGCGAAATTAGGTAGAGAAGGTAGGCACGCTACCAACTAGACCAAGCCCGTAGGCTAGAATTCAAGATGTAAAATTTATTCGTATGGGAAAATATTTATATTTTGTTACTATGGCAACCATTTCTCCTATTCTTTATATGAAGTACAAGACTAAAGTGGTATCCAGAATATGTCAATGGCAAAATGAGAATATACATTTTAAAGACCATATAAAAAATAATTAATTTTTGAATTTTAATCAAAATTATTGGAGCGAATTTTGAGAAAATCCAAAAAAAAAAAAAAACTGAAAAAGTACATCAGTAAAGTACTAGTACTTTTTGGCCGATTTTGATCAAAAGCTTATTTTCACACCCTAGATAGATGTCTAACTTAAATATAAAATTTCAACCAACTAGCTTAATTGATTCATGGTTTAAATCAAACTCACAGACCAACAGACACACAGACAGATCAAGCTGCGAAAACCACTATTTTGGATTCAGGGGACCTCAAAACGTGTATTTCCATCAAAATCTCGACACCGAATTTTTGACATGAATTCACTTTCTATATATATACCGGTATTGTATATTAACATATACATATAGGTAAGAGGAAGCAAAAAATATATTCGCTATCTTAAAATAAATAAATGGACAATGTAAAGTAATTAATAACCTGTTATCTGGCTTCTGATAATCAAAAAAAAAAAAAAAACAGTGGAGTTCCCTTGTAAGACAAAATTTATTATTTCCTTTCCTTTAGTAAAATTTAATTTAATTTCATATAGTACCTATTCCAATTCATGAATGAATAAAGAGGAATGAATAGATACACCATGTCACTATAATAAAATATCCCTCTTCAAATGGCAGATTAATTAATTCAAATAACATCTCTATCCCGTTGTTTAGGAATATCCATTGAGAGAGACAGAGTTAAAAGAAACAGCGTCATAGGATTTCTAGTTGTATAAATGAATAGTCTATTATATTGAGTGTATTAGTGACTATCTGTGTGAATATGAAGAGTGTGACAGTGCGAACGATGCTTTATAAACCAACCAAACCGTAAGGGTAATAATTAATCACCTCAGATAACGTGACAGCGAGAGTACATAAATGAAGTGAAACCACCACCACCACCACCATCGCCGTCCTATACACAACAGGAAGCCTTCGTCTTGCAAATTTTGACAATCTTTCGTTGATATATTATCCTTCTTAGCTATAAATATTTAAGAAAGTCTAAAAGACACAACAAACATAGAAGATAGAGATTTATTAATGTAAAAGTAAAACCTCAGCTAATTTGACTTTAATGAATAATTAAAATATATTATTGATGATGATTATGATTTAAAAAATTTGGTGTGACTCACCGCACAGCACACTACTTTGGTTTAAATAAATTGAATATATATACAGACTGCCGAACTTACATTTGTTCGTTAATATTTGTCGATATCTCTCTAAGGTGGAGGGAGGTTCCTATTGTTGATTATAAATTTTACCTCTTGAGATTTAATATACTATCTGAAACTAAATATATTTGGACAAAAAATCCATGTAGTCTTTTTTTTTATTTAGGGGGCATATGGATCAATTTACGAAACACAATGGCCTGTGTGTGTGGACATTTTTAAGCATGAAGGAAATGAGCTAAGAGATTGAAATTTTATATTTAAGTTAGGCTCCATCATAAGGCGTGAAAATAAGCTTTTATCTTAAAGTACTAGCACTTTTCTCGCACCGGAGTCCCGGGTTCGCTTCCCGTCCCAAGCGAGAAAAATTTATTTCATCCGATTTGACAACAAATCATTTGAAATAAATAGGGATGGGGCCTTAGATGTCGAAAAAGACCTTAAAAAATAAAAAAATAAAATAAAAAAGTACTAGCACTTGACTCATGTACTTTTTCAGTTTTTTTTTTTTTTTTTCAAAATTTTCCCTAACGATTTTGATTAAAATTCAAAAATCAATGATTTTTTAGATGCTCTTTTAAAATGTATATACTCATTTTGTTCTTGAAATCTTTTGAAGCACACTTTACTTTTGTACTTCATGGGAAAGATAGGAGAAATAATTGCCATGGTACCTAAATATAAATATTTTCCCATGTTTATAAATTTTACATGCCCACGGGGCTTGGGGTAGTTGGTAGCGTGCCTACCTTCTATACCGAACGTCGCGGGTTCGGACCTCAGGCAGTCCGATAATTTTATTTAAGGCATTTGGACCAAATGACTTAAATAGAAATGCCTGGACCCCCAATAGATATTTTAATAATTAACGGCTATCGTCAAAGTCTTAAATGGCCTAAGTTACCAAAAAGACTGTGTGAATGAGAAAAAAGAGTGAATGTTAAAAAAAAAAAATTACATTTTGAATTCAAATATACCAAAGTCTTCTGGCTTGGTGTAGTTGGTAGCGTGCCTACCTTCTATACCGAAAGTCGCGGGTTCGGACCCCAAACAGTCCGATAATTTTATTTAAGCCATTTGGATACCAAATTATTATAAATAATAACGGTTATCGTCAAAGTCTTATATGGCCTAAGTTGCCGAAAAGACTGTATGAATATGTGTGTGTGAGTGTGAGTGTGAATGAGGAAAAAAGTGTGAGTGTTAAAAAAAAAATCTGGTGTGACTGGCGCACAGCACACAACTTTCTCTTACCTTCGGTAATCGAAAGTTGTGTACTGTGCTTGTCACACCAGATTTTTTGTGTCGACATGTATTTAGTTTCCGACAGTATGGTACATTCGATTTTCAAGATGTGAAATTTCTAAGTATGGCAAAATATTTATATTTTGTTACCATGGCAACCATTTCTCCTATCTTTTCTATGGAGAACAAGAGTAAAGTGGTCTTCAGAAGATTTCAATCACAAAATGAGAATATACATTTTAAAGAGCAACTAAAAAATAGTTGATATATGAATTTTAAAAAAAATCGTTGGAGCAAATTTTGAGAAAATCGAAAAAAACTGAAAAAGTGCATCAGTAAAGTACTAGTACTCTTAGGTCGATTTTGTTCAAAAGCTTCGTGTCACGTCCCATGGGGGTGTCTAACTTAAATATAAAATTTCAACCTCCTAGCTCTTTTCGTTCTTGAGATATTTTGTTCACAGCACACACAGACAGACACACACACAGACAGACCATGTCGCAAAAACCACTTTTTTGGATTCAGGGGACCTCAAAACGTGAAGATCCATCAAAATCTCGACATCGAATTTTTGACATGAAACCAATACTTTCTCTCTATATATATATTACATATATACATAGGTAAGAGAAAGTAAAATATACTATACTGTCGGAAACTAAATATATGACGACACAAAAAATCTGCTGCAACCAGTCACACCAGAATTTTCATTTAGGTGACTTATGGACCAATAATAATACAAACTGTTTGGGGTGTTCTCCTTCATAAATTATCTTTAAAAAAATGTTTGTTTTTTTTTTAAGACATTAGTTAAGTGTACATTTTGAAAAATTCTATAAATTGAAGTTCCAATCACCCCCCCCCTCTCCCTCCAGCTCCTCGTGGCTCTATTATAATCTTTTTTTTGTTTGTTTTTCCCTGATAGCATCGAAATCTGTTCGGTTCTGTTCTGGTTTCAATCCTTTTTTGAAATGCATGAATTCGCATTCGTTGTCCATTTTGCTTACTAGCTAGCTATTACCTCCCTCCACTCAACCCCCGCTATACCTATAGAATAACCATCATTTCGAATGCGAAATCCTTAAATTGATTTATTCGGAAGGGATTTTCTCTCTTCTCGCGTATAATTCATCAAAGTGGAATAAAACAAAACAAAAAGCTGAAAGGAAATATTTCATTTATTTCTATATTAATATACCTTTTTCAGGTAATGTCAATATCATTTAGTTTTTAGATAATATCATGAAAACATTTTATCCTAGGTAATTTAATAGCTGTAGTGTGTTTTGAAATAGAAATTTAACTCCCCTCCCGTGGCCGAGAGGTATCAATATTAATAATCTTAAAGCCAAGGGGTGCGGGATCGAATTCAAGGCAGTTCGGTGCATATTTATTTAAATCATTTAGATACCAAATGGTATAAATAAATAGGCCTGGACCCAAATATATAATTGATTTTAATGGCTTAAAGTGCCGAAAAGACTTAAAGGGGTGTAGTACTTGAAAAAAAAAACTAGACTATTATAAGGATTTTTTTTTAATGAATTATATTCATAAGGGATTAATGGGACAGAGAATTATAATTTTTTTAATGACTTATTAAAAAATTAAGGAAATTAATTTTTTTGTTATTAAGCAAATACAGCAAACCATCTGTCCCAATAATATTTAATTTTTTTACTTTCTCGTACCTATGTATATATGTAATATATATATAGAGAGAAAGTATTGGTTTCATGTCAAAAATTCGATGTCGAGATTTTGATGGATCTTCACGTTTTGAGGTCCCCTGAATCCAAAAAAGTGGTTTTCGCGACATGGTCTGTCTGTCTGTGGTGTGTGTGCGTGTGTGGGTGTGTGAACGAAAATGTCTCAATTTAAGCAGAAGGAATTGAGCTAGGAGGTTGGGATTTTATATTTAAGTTAGGCACCCTCCTGGGACCGTGAAACATAAGCTTTTGAATCAAAATCGGCCAAAGAGTACTAGTACTTTACTGATGTACTTTTTCAGTTTTTTTCGATTTTCTCAAAATTTGCTCCAACGATTTTTTTTAAAATTCAAAAATCAATTATTTTTTAGATGCTCTTTAAAATGTATATTCTCATTTTGCGATTGAAATCTTCTGAAGACCACTTTACTCTTGTTCTTCATAGGAAAGATAGGAGAAATGGTTGCCATGGTAACAAAATATAAATATTTTCCCATACTTATAAATTTTACATCTGAAATTCGAATGTTACCGTACTGTCGGGAACTAAATACATGTCGACACAAAAAATCTGGTGTGACAAGCACAGTACACAACTTTCGATTACCGAAGGTAAGAGAAAGTTGTGTGCTGTGCGCCAGTCACACCAGATTTTTTTAATTTAAAAATGAATTTATTGTTATTATTAATCATATATTAATTAGGAAAATTTTAAAATAAGATTGGTAGATATTTTAAAAATTAAATGTCAAATTAGTTCAGCACTCTTGCAAAAGATGGCAGGCTAGTCTAACAGCCGATCGCTTATTAGCCTATATCTGGCCTATATTTATATTTTTATATGCTTTTATAAAAGATACATAATATATAATAACATTTATAAAGTATTTCATTGTTAAAAGATCAATGAAAATCAACCAAATGCATTAAATATTATTAGCTACCATGCTGACATCTCTTGACAGATTTTCGTAATAGGTGTTTTTTTTTTTTTTTTTGCTTACTTTTGAAGACACACACCGCCCTCTTCTTGGGAAAAACATGCGTAACTTCTATCTCCTGAACCCCCTTAAGTGAATTTAAAGTATCGTTAACCAAAGTGAGATTAAAGAAAGGTTTTTTTTTGGGGGAATCTTTTATTTTTTTGTTGATGATTGACATGGATCAGTAACATTCGTTTCAAATATTAATAATACACTTAACAAAAGTCATACAGATTTGAATTACAAAATAGATAGAAGCATGTTTGATTAAGTATAAATTCCACGAATCACCCACCTGTTCAAAAACAAATTTTTGTTGAAAGTTGAACTCTTGATTTCTACAACCGAACAAATTCGTTTAAATTCGAAATTAACCCCGGCTGATATGCAAAAAATTCCTTTATCCCACTTTGCAATTAAATAGAGGGGTGGGATTTAATTTTAGTGAGAAATTCCCAACTCACGGTCGTTATATTCACATGGTGTAATAACCATATATGCAATGAATATAACTTGTATTTAATATTTTGCAAATACTCGGTAAGCCAAAGAGCACAAGTATATTGTCTTTGTAATTATATTTTAATTAAGATTCCATTGTAATACATGGCAGCCAACGAAATTACAATAATCATCAAAATAACATTCGCTGGTCTTTTGATTGTCTCAATTACATAAATTTGAATGTAGTAAATAATTATTCTCTTTGAAGACAAATCATATATCAAAATAAATGAAATTTCTCTATTTCTTGGTGAAGAACGTGACTGTCACTGTATACCCTTTTAAATCAAATAAATGTCCCTGGACAAATTCTGTCATTCCCGATAAATAAATATATGAAAGTAGACGATTCTCAACGAAGTTTTTTATAGATTTTTTTTTTTTTTTTAACACTCACACTTTTTTCTACTCACACTCAAATTCACACACACACATATACACAGTCTTTTCGGCAACTTAACCATTTAGGACTTAAACGATACTAATTTATTAATATATATTTATTGGGGGTTCAGGCATTCTTATTCAAGCCATTTGGCTTAAATAATATCCTCGGATTGTCTGGGATCCGAACCCGCGACCCATGGCATAGAAGGCCAGCTCGCTAGCCCCTACACCAAGCCCGAGGGCTTTTTTTAAAAATAGCATTAAAAAATGCTGCAACTTTTTATTTGTAGCACTGTTGTTCAGTGTTATTTTTATTGAATAAAACAAAGTAGATATTTTTTTTATTTAATCCTTTCGGCAATTTAAGGCCATTTAATACTTTTAACGATACTCATATGATATTATTATATCTATTGGAGGTCCAGGTATTCTTATTTAAGCCATTTGGTATCCAAATGGCTCATTCACATTCGTTGATCTAACGCTATACTTAACAATGACATCTTTTGTGATTTCTTGGCAAAATTGACCGTCTCATTTCTACAGATTCTATATGTCGAAGCGCATGTGAATCCTGGAACATCGCTGGGTGTAAGGAGTAAGTTGGAGAGGGGTCTGGAGGTTAGAGGGGGTCCTGTGCAAGATAAAGTACACTAATGCTTAAGAGAGACTGGAGATCCTGGGTTCGATTTCAGTAGTTTGGATGTTAAAAGATGACGTGTATGTATATTTATTGTTATGTAACTGTTCTGATAATCCTTTTAATTTTTCAACATCTATATACAAAGATATATATATAGATAAGAGAAAGTAATATATTTTTACTTTTTTTTATATATAGATGGTGAAAAATTAAAAGGATTAGCAGAAAAATTAAATAACAATAAATATACATATCTCAATTAAAAAAATGTTTAAAAATGAATATCTATAGATGTCAATAAATATTAAATTGATCCTAAAAGATCCCTTAATAGAGAACAGAAAGCAACAAACGAATTTTATATCGAAAGAATTTTTGTTTTTTATTTTACAATAAACAAGTTTGTGTAACTTTCTTCAGCATTTTTAAATGACTATATTTACTAATTATCGTAATTATTCTTAGCTGTACGTATATAAATGGGTCCTGAATAAGCTTAAGAATTTAGAACACAACTAGCCGCGCCGCCCGCCTTCGGCGGGCTTCGCGTCTAGCCAGGGGGGCTACGCCCTCCTGAACCCCCCACCAGCTGGCTCGGGCCCGCCTGCGGCGGACCCTCGCCTTTCTTAATTATGAGAAACTGCGTGGCTACGCCCCCCTGGACCCCCACCAGTTGGCTCGGGCCCGCCTGCGGCGGACCCTCGCCTTTTTCTTAATTATGAAAAGAAAATTATTATTACTAACAACTAAGCCCTCGGGGCTATGGCGTAGAGGTTAGCGTGCTAACCTCGTATACCAAACGTCGCGGGTTCGGATCCCAGGCAGTCCGATGATTTTATATAAGGCATTTGGATACCAAATGGCTTATATAAATGCCTGGACCCCAATATGTATAATAATAAATAACGGTTATCGTTTAAAGTCTTAAATGGCCTAAGTTGCCGAAAAGACTGTGTGAATGTGTGTGTGAGAGTGTGAGTGTGAATGAGAAAAAAAGTGTGAATGTTTTACTAACAACTAAGTATTCGAGTCCAGTGCCTGCTTGAGGATTTGTTTACCTTCATAGAATACACAACTGCAAAGAATACTTAAATATTTCTCTATACATTTCCTATGGGAGAAATCGTAACTTTAAGAATCAATAACTCGAAAAGTTATAGGAATTTTGGGACCCGAGTATTTTTCCGGGACTCTCTATAACGTCCTCTATAAGACTGCAAAATTTCGTTTCAAAATTCCAACGGAAAGTGGGTCAAACAGAGCGTGACAGACGGACAGACAGACAGACGGACGGACAGACAGACGGACACACCGCAATTATTATATATAGATTCTTATTAACTGCAACAATGAGCTGTTTAATTTTATAATTTTCAAAAAATAAAATTAAGCATACAAATTTTGAAATGATTGATGTCATGAATAATACAGCTGTAAGAGAGAGAATTCACACGGAAACTTGATTGAATTGAATCACCCTGTATATTACAAACACCCACGCACACTTTCTCTCTCTTTTGTTCTATTGTTATTATTCTATTCTTTTTAAATGGAAAAATGGTGTTTCAAAATGCGATATATTTTAAAATAAATAGACTTGTCTCGTTGCTCGTTCGTTCGTGGGGACGATAAGAATAACCAATTCAATTTTTTGTTTTATTTTTGTAATACAATCCATTATTTTAAAACTTTTTTTACTCCTGATAATGATAGATCTATAACAACGAAACATCATAATCCAAAGTAAATATCTAAGGTTTTAAATATAAATTTATAATAAAAAATAAAGCGGACTGGATCAGGAAAAGAATTTATTTAAATTAATAATAGAATTTTGTTTTCGGTTTTACTGAGGTTTATTTGCAAAAATTACGATTCGGCCACTCATTCTGTGGTAATTTTTACGTTGTAATTTTTTGAAAATTAGTTAATTAAACCACAGTTTTTTTTTTTTTTTTTTTTTTTTAAACATTCACACTTTTTTCTCATTCACACTCAAACTCACACTCACACACACATTCATACAGTCTTTTCGGCAACTCAGGCCAATTAAGACTTTGACGATACCCGTTGTATTTAATATACGTATATATCAAACCACAGTTAAACCGAAAACAAAATTATATTATTAGAATCAAAGATGCAGGATATTATTTGTAAATTTAATTAAAAATTATATTTTTTTTCTTAAGAATTTTGGATGTCTTTATTTTTTCAGAGAGCAAATCATCTATAATAAACAAGAATTTTTTTTTTTTTTTTTTTTTTAAACACTCACACTTTTTCTCATTCACACTCACACTCACACACACATTCACACGGTCTTTTCGGCAACTCAGGCCATTTAAGACTTTAGACGATAACCGTTGTAAGTAATATATATATTGGGGGTTCAGGCATTTCTATTTAAGCCATCTGGTATCCAAATGGCTTAAATAAAATCATCGGACTGCCTGGGGTCCGAACCCGCGACGTTTGGTATACGAGGTTAGCACGCTAACCTCTACGCCATGCCCCGAGGGCAATTTAAGAGTTGTTAGTGAGGTGAATAGCTGATACAATATGTAGTAGAATAAATAAACTTAGCAGCTTGGCCTTTTATTTATTCATCAACCTAAGAATTTTTTCACATATAATTAAATTCTATTTCACCCCCGGGTTTGGCGTAGTAGGTAGCGTGCCTACCTCCTATACCAAACGTCGCGGGTTCGGACCCCAGACAGTCAGATGATTTTATTTAAGCCATTTGGATAGCAGATGGCTTAAATAGAAATGCCTGGACCCTAATATATATAAATTCATAAATAACGGTTATCGTCAAAAGTCTTATATGGCCTGAGTTGCCGAGAAGACTGTATAAATGTGTGCATGAGTGTGAATGAGAAAAAAAAGTTTGAATGTTTTTGTTAAAAAAATAAATATATTTCTTGGTGTAGTGGTTAGCGTGCTGGCCATTTGTACTATGGGTCGCGGGTTCGCATCCCATCTCATGGGACAAATTTATTTCAATTGAATTGGCTGCCAATCTATTTGAAATAATTAGAACGGATCTTTGATGCCGAAAAAGACCTTAAATGATTTTTAAAATTAAAATAATTAATTAAATCTATTTTTTTTTGTTGGAATAGGCTACAGCCCATGTAGCCCGGCACTGCTACTGATAAATTAAATCCTAAATCACTAAAAGTGGAGTTATTTTTATATAGTGAAATTTGAGCTCTTCTGAATTCTTGGCGATACTTTCCGATTCCGATACTTGAATTAGAGAGAAAAGTTCCGATATTATTCTTTACCCAAAAAGTACAATAGTAAAAGTATCGCATGCATCCCTACCCGGGAGGCCATGGGGACAAATTAACATATGTTAAATATCTTATTTATTTGTTGATAACAGTTTAAATTAATAATAATTAAATAAGTTTTGATGCCCAAAGCGACTGATAAAACAAGAGTGTCGTCCCATTTCGAAGGCCAGGGTCATTTTAAGTTTTCGAAGAGAGACTAATCTGCCCTTCGGGAAATGAATTCTTTGTCTTTACCCCTCGGGATACAAGAAGACATTAAAGTTTAGAATAAACCTTTCTTTTTGTTTCAGAAGTGTTGAAAAATAAGATCCTTTAATAGTATAGGGATAGCCTATCTTTTTAGGCAAAATAACTTTTAGAATTGGAATAAAGAAAGAGGTACTTTGAGAACACATGAGCCCTTTATTCTCTTCCCTTCAATGATATCGCTTCACTTTCTTTGATTTTGTTGCTTGGAATTTTTAAGATTGAGAGAAAATATTTAAACTTGAATATCCAATCTTAAAACTATCAGAATTTTTCAAAGGAAATGTCAATGTTAGAAAAAAGAGAGGTCTTTGTAGCTTGTTCGATTTGAGACCTCATGCTATTTGTATGGCAGATGGTTTCAACTCAGTCTTGCCTTGTTGGTTGAAAATACGAGTAACAAAAAAAGAAGCGAGAGAAAAGTTATTTTAACTTAAAAAAAAAATAATAATAATATATGTATTTATTATTTGCTGTTGAATTTGATTTCGTCAAAATATTGGAGAGCGAATTTATCGCCTCCCTCTTCAGAGATGTATAGAATGGTTTTATTTATTTTTTTTTTCAATAACAGTCAATTCATGTAAAGTGAAAATTTATTAAAGTTAATAATGTATAATTTGATGCTGGTTGCAGAGGATGTGATTCAGGAAGAAATAAAATAGCAAACGTTTTATACTATAATTGAATAATATCTTTGTAGGATTTAGCCTAATTGGCCAAATAGTGATTTTGGTATTTTGAGTTTTTCTTAGGTATTTGGTTAACGCTGATTTCAGAAATGTCATCACTTTTGCCCCATCAGCTCTAGTTTTAGAGATATAGAGAAAATTAAATTTTAATAAAGATGTGTTCTATTTTTGAGTTTTTTTTTAGGTTTTTTCTAAGACGTTACCCCTTAAAAATATGTAGATAGTGGAAATATATAGAAAGATTAAGTTTAAGCCGTTAGGCTAGGCAACCAACATCACTCCATCCTCTGGTGGTTGCCTAACCACACGGCGCCGCGTCTCTGAGTGCACGTCTCGGGAAGCTAATTTTGGGAGGTTCCAGCGGCCACAATTTTGAAGCTATCTACCTTAAATTTTTTTAAAATTAAAGCTATTTAAAATATCTACAACTTATAGGAGCTCTTTTTTTGATTTTCGAAAAAATAAAATTTTTTTTTTAGATTAATCGCATTAAATAAAAGATATTTTTAAAAAATTCGCTCTATATCTTATAGATAATTAATTTAGTAATCAATGTGTTAAAAAATAATTATTTACCCTAATTAGCTGGAAACTTTCAAATGAAATGGAATTAAATCCCTTGTATCCCTATGGGAAAACTAACGCCATCTCTTGCCGCCTAGAGTAACTCGGTACTGAATCGTCATCTAACGGCTTTTCGAAACGCGCACCTTAATATTATATTATAAAAATAAATGGAGGTGAATTAGTGATGCCAAACACGGGAAACAAATCGAATTTTTCAGTTTTTTTTTTTTTTTTTTTTTTTTTTTAATTTGAACAACTCTATAAAAATTTTTACTATCCCTAAAACACATATATTTACGATATTTTATACACTGTAAAAAAATTTTGTTGATTTTACAATTGTATAGGAAGCAAATTGCATAAACAAAAGCATACTAAATTTATTAATTCTTTGCAAAAACCATTTACAAATGTATTGTAATTTTCGAAAGCCTTTTGAAAATTCGAATGAAAATATGTTATAATTTTAGAAAGACTTTTGAAAATTAGAGTGCAATTGTATGTAATTTTAGAATTCCCAAGCTGTTTTCGAAAATAAAAATACAATTTTTAACGAAAATTTCTTAACAAGGTATGTATAATTACAATATATACTCTATTTTTCGAAGAAAATTGTAATTTTAAAATCTTTTTTTTTTTTTGTTGGAAATATTTGAACCGCATACATTTGTAAATATATAGCATGAAATAAAATGAGTATCTTTTAGACTTCAAAAAAATTTCCTCATCTGTAAATGCATATTTCAAATAGAGTATGTTGATTATTATACTGGTATTTGTAATGTTTATGAATATTAAAAAAAAAATATGTTGTGACTAATCATAGCAATTCGAGATTAGAGAGAGAAGCACGTAGGTTATTTGTTTTAACACTAATTAAATACTTTTATCACTCTATGGATATACAGTATGTTTAAATTGATTTTTTATGAACTTTCAAATGTAAGCTGTAGATAGACATCACTCGGTTATGGGCGTACCCAGGATCAAATCTAGGGGGGGGGGCATGGTCAGATCATGGTCGTCAGGGGGTGGGGAGAGAAGCCCTCAGGGGGTGGGGCAGATCATGGTCGTACAGATTGTGACATAGCTATTTTTATATAGAGGAGAAAAAGCCTTCGAATTAAAGGCCTAAAAACCCTCGAGTCCTAAAAAAAAAACCTTCCCCCGTCGCCATCCGCCAATTTTGTTTCGTTTCATCACTTTATAAACATTTAATTTTTTTTTTGCTTCTAGGGGGGAGGGCAGCTGCCCCCTGCCCCTCGCTGGGTACGCCCATGCACTCGGTGATATTATTTGTATGAATTTCTTAAAGTGCTTTAAAATGCTTGATAAAAAAAAAATATGATCATTAAATACAGTTATAACTAAAATTGAAAATAAAGGCCTTTACATTTTCTAGATTAAAAATCTGGTGTGACTGGTCGCACAGCACATAACTTTCTCTTATCTTCGGTAAACGAAAGTTGTGTTCTGTGCTTTTCACTCCAGATTTTTTGTGTCAACATTTATTTAGTTTCCGACAGTACGGTACATTTGAATTCAAGATGTAAAATTTATAAACAGAAAAATAGTTTTATTCTTTTATCATGGCAACCATTTCTCCAATCTTTTCTATGAAATACAAGAGTAAAGTGGTCTTCATAAGATTTCAATGGCAAAATGAAAATATACATTTAAAAGAGCATCTAAAAAATAATTGATTTACGAATTTTAATCAAAATCGTTAGAGCTAATTTTGAGAAAATCGAAAAAAACTGAAAAAATACATTAGTAAAGTTCTAGTATTCTTTGGACGATTTTGTTCAAAAGCTTCATGTCACGTGCCAGGGGGTACCTAACTTAAATATAAAATTTCAAGATCATAGCTCTTTTAGACAGAACATGTCGCGGATTCAGGGGACCTCAAAATCTCGACATCGAATTTTTGACATTAAACCAATACTTTCTCTCACTATACTTAACATTTATAGAGGTAAGAGAAAGTAAAAATTGTATGATTTTTTTCATTATTCATAAAAATATTTCTAATTAATTAAATTTATTTTAAAAAAAAAAATCGTCGAAAAATTTCCTAAGTTATTATATTTAAGATACAAACTTCTATCCATTTGCCCTTAAGAAAATGTGAGAGTAATTCACAAATGTCAACGTGAGTTTATATTTTCCTTAAAAAGCAAAGAGAAAGCGAGTGACTTAAAATGCTAGAACGTTAAATCGAATCCGAAAGCTATTGTTTCCCATTTACTCAGTTGACTTGTCTTGTTCCAGACACCGCTCTCTCTGGCTGTCGCCCCTTGGGACGTTTCGCGATCAGCCACTCGATCTTCCTGAGTGTAAGGGGAGAAGAACATTTGCCTCCTTTTGTCGTCGTTACAAATCACAGAACCCCCCCGGTCTCATTTCTTCTTTGTCAAGGTACAGCACACCCTCTTGGCGTTTAATAATTTAAAAAGCTGGTGTGACTGGCGCACAGCACACAACTTTCTCTTACCTTCGGTAATCGAAAGTTGTGTACTGTGCTTGTCACACCAGATTTTTTGTGTCGACATGTATTTAGTTTCCGACAGTAGGGTACATTCGATTTTCAAGATATAAAATTTATAAGCATGGCAAAATGTTTATATTTTGTTACCATGGCAACCATTTCTCCTATCTTTTCTATGGAGTACAAGAGTAAAGTGGTCTTCAGAAGATTTCAATCACAAAATGAGAATATACATTTTAAAGAGCAACTAAAAAATAGTTGATATATGAATTTAAAAAAAAATCGTTGGAGCAAATTTTGAGAAAATCGAAAAAAACTGAAAAGTGCATCAGTAAAGTGCTAGTACTTTTTGGTCGATTTTGTTCAAAAGCTTCGTGTCACGTCCCATGGGGGTACCTAACTTAAATATAAAATTTCAACTTCCTAGCTCTTTTCGTTCTTGAGATATTTTGTTCACAGACACACACACAGACAGACCATGTCGCTAAAACCACTTTTTTGGATTCAGGGGCCCTAAAACGTGAAGATCCATCAAAATCTCGACATCGAATTTTTGACATGAATCCAATACTTTCTCTCTATATATATATTACATATATACATAGGTAAGAGAAAGTAATAAAAAATGTATGAAATAGAATTTCTTTCTCTATACCTTTTAGGTTTGATACTTGAAACTTTTGTTATTTGACACAAAAGCTTAGTGTTTAATGTAGACAGACATCCTCCTATTGTAATAGACCTTTCAGGGTTAACCCTTGCATGAGTTGAAAGGTCAATCCGCAGGTTATTCCTATTATAAATAAAAAATTTATTATCTCATTGTGAAAATTTGTGGTGGAAAGTTTACTATAGTTTCTTTAAAAAATATTAATAGAATAAAATTGAACTTCCTTACGGCCATCTACAATTAATTGGATTAAATTAAATTATTTACAATATGATTAGACCAGTAACTAAGTTTTTTCGGGGGTCTGAGAGATTTTGGCCTGAAGCCCCCCGACCCCCTCAGGCAACATGTCTGAATGATTTAAACTTCATAAACAAACATTATAAATGTGAATAAAAAAAAAAAAAAATACTTCTAGTGCCAAAGGTCAAGGGTTTGTATCCCGTCCCAGGCGAGTTCAGTTGAATAGGATACCATAAAAAGAAATTAATATGGACGGGGCCTAAATGGCTTCAGATGAAAAAATATATAAATTTTATATATAGGGCCTACATATATATAGATTTAATCTAATTGATAAATGGTCGTAATAGAAATCAATTTTTTCTAAGGATGGTAAGCCAAAAAATTAAATAACTCTGCGTATTATCCGTTTATTTGTATGCCTAGATATTTCGATGTTAGTGAGATGGAATCCTCAGCGAAAGGTCACAAACTCCCATCCAATATGACAAAGCAGATTAGCATTCTATGAATGCAAATTTTATAATCAAAATTATAAAACATCGGTTGCTTGTACTGAGGATGATTCTATCTCACTCGGTTCGAAATATTTACAAATAAACGGATAATAGGGCAAATTATTTTAAATTTTTTAACCGATTGTACTTAGAAAAAATAGATTTAATCTAATCGCCGCTGACCTAGAACAAAAAAAAACAAACAAAAAGTTCCTCTAATTGACACTAGAGACGCCACCAATCAACTGCGCCTCGTAGTTATACAATAACTGATTTATGGTTAGGCCTGTTAATGGTGTAGTGGCATTTGGTATCCAAATGGCTTAAATAAGAATGCTTGAACCCCAAATCAAGGGGGGATACAGGGGGGGGGTAAAGGGAGTAATTACCCCCCCCCCGAGATTTGAAAAAAAAGAAGAAATATTTCCAAAAAGAATGCAACAAATATTACATTAAAATTTACTAAAAATTTTTAATCATTTGCTAACATTTCGGTCCGGGTTTGAAACATCATCGGAGCTGTCATATTGTCTTTAAGTTTTTACAAAAAAATATTCAAACTATTATCACAAGATAAAATAAAATAATATTAGGCTATATAAAATAGTTGAATATCTTATATATGGCAGAAATAGAGCATAAATAGAAATGTAGGACAAAAAAATGTCTTCGCCCTCCAACATATTAATGTATCCCATAAAATGATGAATTTTTAAAAAAATTCTTAAAAATGAAAAAACCAAACGGGGGCTTCGTGGCTGAGAGGGTAGAGATGTTGACAAAAGTCAATATCAATAACATTTTATATTTACACTAGAACCTCGCTTAGCGAGCACCTCTCATGACGAGTAATTCGCATAACGAGCAAAACAATTTATAAAATAATGACTTCCTTAACGAGTGACGTTTCGCAAAACGAGGGAAACGAGGGAGAGGGTAAGTCCCGGATTGTGTGCATGTCATGGGGGGGGCTGCTCTACTCTAACGAATGTTTCGCTTTACGAGTATGATTCTGGAACGAATTATGTTCGTTAAGTGAGGTTCCACTGTATTTCTCATGCTTAGTTCTCTTTTTTAAAATTAATTAATAGGAATATCAAGTTAACTTTTAATTTTTATTTATCTATTTTGTGAAAAAAATATTATTGGGGTTTAAAGTAATTGAAAGTTAGCTTTAAAATTATTTAATCACAGTAATTTAAACTCATTTGAATCATTAATGAAATTTTAATTAAAATTAATTAATTAGTAAATGAAAGGCAGCGAGAGAGAGAGAGAAATGATGCTCATACAACGATTAAAATTGATTTAGTTATTATAATTATATATTATTATATAATATTAAACTAATTTTTTATTGAAAATCAAAACGTTCTTTAGAATTATTTAATTTAATTCAATTCAATTTTATGGATATAATAATATCAACGGGGACTTGCTCGAGTAGCGAGTTAGGGTGTCGGCTTCTACAAAAAAGTTCCCTGTTCAAATCCTGGGCGTGCGGGATTTTTCCAATAAATAAAAATATTTATTTAATGTAAAAAAATCCTCAAGCGGCACTGAATTGAAATAATGGTTCTCACCACAATAGCCCCCCCAGGCAACTACGAGGAGAGGGCGTTGTTGTCCCGTCCTGTGGAAGGGACGTAAAGAAGATTCCCTCTCAGTGAAGCATTCTTCGAAAGGAGTAGGCTACACGCCGGTGCTGAGGGAGTTCTTCCTCAAACTAGGTCATCCTCTCTAGCATAGAAGAGATTGGATAAAAGGAGCCGGTTAGAACCAGAAATAAGGATTAGTTCACTAGGTAGAGACGAAAGCAGGAGGTGGAGTTAGAGAAAGGAAATAACGTAACTTCACTGGGTGCCGGGAGATGGCTACGGCCAGAGGCCGGTTGGGTTTGAGGTGTGTGACTGGGTGCACGAAAGCACCTCGGGCAAATAAACGGGGATCCCGATAGGAATTTCACATAATAATAATCTCAACCAAAAACATCGGAGATGCAAAAAAGGGCGCCTCGTATTATTTTTGCCCAGAGTCGAGAGAAAGATTAAAATTTTATAATCAATTTGGCTAAGTTACAGTGACGGCGCGGGGAAAGCGAACAAATCTTCTAATTCCGGCCCAGTCTCTGTCTATATATTAACATATATAGGTAAGAGAAAGTAAAAATATTTTGGAAAAAATTGTTGACATCCGATACAATAATAATAATAAGGATTAAATTGCATTTGCCAAAAGAGAATGATTGATAATTTCACTTATTTAAATCAAGGCAAGGAGCCATTTGATATTGAATAAAGACAGGCAGAGTAATTAATTACGTTCTCAAATATTTGCGTGTTTTGTTTACTCAGTTGAAATGGTTTACCTTCTTGTAATAATTTTGTTATTTAAAAAAAGAGAATTGAATCAATAACTGCCTCTTTAAACTCTACATATGAGTATGTCTACATAAACTTAACCTATTATAATAAATGTAAATATTGAAATATAAGAGACCTAAACAAATATTTTTTTTTATTGAGTAAATTTACCTATTCTTCACTTTCACCGTAATTGCTTGAAACAGAATTTAATGAAAATATTGAAATTGCAAACAAAAATACTAGTTTTATGATTTTTTTTTAGGCTAATATAAATTCAAAAAATCTGGTATGACTGGCGCACAACACTTTCAGTTACCGAAAGTTGTGTGAAGTCAAAGATTTCAAGCCTCCCCTTAATAAAATCCCGGGACCCCACTGACTTTAATGATCCTAGAATCGCCAGAGTCAAATAATTTGTGAATAATGAAAACATTATTTTATATAAGCTTATATATAAATAGGCCTATATATAAAGAAAATCGTGTGGTGAGTAATAAAATTAAAGGATGTTACATGTGATAATTTCATTGTATTTTTTGTTAATCACAGAAGATAAACATTTTTATCAGAATTTTAAAGACGAGAATCATAAAAGTTTAATTTTTTTTAAACAATCAATTAATCACATGTAAAAAGATAGTGGGCGCTATATGAAAATAAACACTCTTGAAAATAATTTCTATAACTTTAGTAGATAGTTAGGTATATAGTTAGATACTTTAATACTGCGTTTTCCAAACGAGAGGACTAATCTAAGGCGAGGTGCAAATATTAGTCACAGAGATAAATTTTCCAAATGATTGCTAGTTTTATAAATAAGAATAAATAAAAAAAATATTTTTATATAAATTGATATTTTTTAAAAGTATGGAAACCACTGCTTTAATAAATGAAAAAAAAAAAAAATAAACCAGTTCATTCATTATTCGATAAATGGGATGAACAACAAGTATTGGAAGTTCTTATTTATTTGATGACTCCAGTAATATTAATAGAAGATATACTAAATAACCTTGACAAATATATATAACTATATACAAATTATCTATAACACCGGTTCATAATGAGATTATTATAGAAGACCATGTACCAAGCAAAATAGGGATGAAACAATTTCCTAAGAGATTTTATCTTAATTATTTACTAACTAGAATAAATACCTAATCAAAAATTAACAGAAAAACCTTCAATTTTATGCTGAATCAGATACACTTAGATTTTAGCAGCTGATTTCATGAAAATGAAAATAAAAATGACACAAAACACTTGTAAATTTGTTTAATTAACTCGAGGTTGAGATGTTTTATAATCGAATTATTTTAAGAATAAATATAAAAAAAGCAAAGAATATATAAAAAAAAATAATTTTCTTTTAATAGGTTACTAACCTCAATTGTCATTTTTTTCATCACATTTAACATTAAAATTTGATTATTATTTTTATTATAAACGTAAAAACAAGTGAAAATAATTAAAATTTTTCAAGGAATTAAATAAATTCTACCTTTAAAAGTTGAAGTGGCAGCCAGACAGGCCCAGGTCGTCAAATGCAGGAAAATCACTTTGAATTCACAACACACACACACACATAAAATTAAAACTATTACAAATGATTATATAACTAAATGAATAACACAAATAAATAAATACTATTAAAATATTAACGAAAAGTTAAAAAGAACACGGAACCGAGTGACAAATAAAAAAAGCGGGATCGTACCGGCGCGAATTGGTCAACGGGTAGAGAGGGCGCCACACACACACACAGCAGTGACGGCGCTAGCTTATTCTCAGTGGGAGGGGGGGGACACGAGTGGGGCAAACTTACCAACAGGGGGGTAGTCAATAAAAATAAAGGCTACATCAACAAAGAAACAAACAAATATGGTGTAATTTTGTTTATTTTAGTTTATACTTGGTAATGATCAGTGGCGGATCCAGAGGTGTTTCTCGGGGGGGGGGGGGTAATCTGGAGTGACTGGTCGCACAGCACACATTTTTTTTCTTAATTTCGGTAATTTAAAGGCGCATTCTGTACTTGTTTGCCAGAATATAAATATAAATCAAATTTTTAAGTGTTAATTTTTAAAATTTTACATGAAAAATACATTTATTTTTTTTTTTCGAAAAAAGTATTTTTTTCAAATCTCAGGGGGGTAATTACCCCCTTTACCCCCCCCCCTCTTGTATCCGTCCTTGGTAATGATAAACTCGTTCTTTTTAAATCAATTTGGTAGCCCTCGGGGCTTGGCGTAGAGGTTAGCGTGCTAACCTCGTATACCAAACGTCGCGGGTTCGGACCCCAGGTAGTCCGATGATTTTATTTAAGCCATTTGGATACCAAATGGCTTAAATAAGAATGCCTGGACCCTATTATAGATAAATTCATAAATAACGGTTATCGTCAAAGTGCTTATATGGCCTAAGTTGCCGAAAAGGCTGTGTGAATGTGTGTGAATGTGAGTGTGAATGAGAAAAAAGTGTGAATGTTTTTTATTTAAAAAAAAAAAAAAATCAATTTGGTATAATAGTAAAAGATTTTTATAATTGCAGAAAAAATTTTTTTATTGAAAAGAAAGAGAGGGTTAAAATACAAAAAAATTTTTGTATGGGTAATTAGATACGGCCAGAAGTTGAACTACAGCTCAACCGATTCGTATTCAACCTACTGCTCTACAACCATGGGCGTAACTCGAGAATTTGGCTGGGGGGGGGGGGCATGGGACCAGCTATCCTCTGGTGGCCATATTTTCTCAATTTTTAGGGGACAAGGAGCTTTCTGGAGGGGGGGGGGCACGAGCCTTCTGGGGGTCCCCACTGGCACCCCTCTCGTTACGCCCATGCCTACAACACCACCGCAATATTTATATTTTATTCCCAATACAACTATTTCTCCTATTTTTTCTATGGAGTATAAAAAGTGTGCTTCAAACAATTTTGACAGCCAAATATGAAAATACATTTTATTGAGAATCTAACAAATAATTGATTTATAAATTTTTGACACTTTTTCAACTGTTTAAATAATTAACTAAACTCGGTTTTGAAATTTTATTAAAAGAATATATAGCTACTGGCTATACGATAAAATATTAATACGTGAATAGCTACATTTATTTATGAATAAATTAATGAAATCGCTAATGTACTGTGTTAAACTTTTTCTATTTTTTTTTTTTTTTTTGCATGAGATGTTAATTCATTTAATATTATTATTTAATTAAGGTAAATTATTTAATATTTATTATTAATATAGTCTAATTCAATAAATTCATAAAATTTTAAACATGTCAATTCCGCATGAAAAAATTTAATATCATTATTATATTATTATTAGGGTCCGACCGAAACAAGATTTTCAGCCGAAACCGAAACCGAATATTCGGCTTCAACCTTAGTTTCGGCCGAAACCGAAACTTGTATTTCCTATAAAAAAATTTATATTTTTTTCTTTTTGAAATTTTTTTCCCCTCCGTGAAAATCATTTTACCTTTTTTTAGGGAGACAAAAATTTTTTTCTCCTTCAAGTGCAAATCATTTGACCTTTTTTTTAAGACTCAAGTTTCGGCCGGCCGAAAGTTTCGGCTACTTTTTGGCCGAAACCGAAACTACGACCGAAACCATGATTTTTGGCCGAAACTGGCCGAAACCGTAACCGAAACCGAATATTCGGTCGGTTCCTAATTATTATGTTTAAACTAAGACAGGGGTTTTATTAAAGGAAGTATTATCATTCAGAAGAAAAATGAAAATTTATTTTTACTTTCTCTTACCTCTATATATGTTAATATATATAGGTATAAGAGAGAGAAAGAATTGGTTTCATATCAAAAATTCGATGTCGAGATTTTGATGGATATTAACGTTTTGAGGTCCGCTGTGTCCAAAAAAGTGGTTTTCGCGACATGGTCTGTCAGTCTGTCTCTGTGTGTGTGTGTTCAATTATAAGCATGAAGGAATTGAGCTAAGAGGTTGAAATTTTATATTCAAGTTAGGCACCCTCTAGGGCGTGAAAATAAGCTTTTAATTAAAATCGGCCAAAAAGTACTAGTACTTTACTGATGTGCTTTTTCAGGTTTTTTCGATTTTCTCAAAATTCGCTCTAACAATTTTGTTTAAAATTTAAAAATCAATTATTTTTTAGATGCTCTTTAAAATGTATATTCTCATTTTAGTCTCAAAATTCTTTGAAGACCACTTTGATCTTGTACGTCATATTTCTTTCGATGGGAATGCATGTTCGATTACCGAGGGTAAGAGAAAGTTGTTTGCTGTGCGACCAGTCACACCAGATTTTTTTATTCTAACATTGTAAAACCAGGGCTTCCATTTCTAAAATTACAATACTTTCTCTTTATATACTATACGAGAAAGTAAAAAGAAAAATAATTCTGTCATTATGGAGATACTGGTGTTCTATTTAAACGTTTTATTTTATTTTATTTATTTAAGGTCTTTCTCGGCATCTGAGGTGTTTAATTTGGTGTTAATTTTTTGGGCAAGAGCGATTAAAATGACCTAGCGAAATATTCATTGAAAAGTATGCATATTCAAATAAACAATTTTTAAATTAAAATCTATTATTATATTACTATTAATATAACTATAACTGATGTTCGTATTCAATAATTAATAAATAATATTTGATTGTTCCCAGGGCCGTTCCTGGGTAAGTTGTCGCCTCCGTGCCAGGTCATTTTTGGCGCCCCCCCCCCCAACTAAATTATGGAAAAAAATTTTTTTTAAGTGATTAGACCTGTACTGATTTTCATGTTTAGTGAATGCTACGGTAGCTTAGATTTTGATAAATCTTTCTTTCCTCCACGCGAACTATCACTATCCTCTTTTTCATAGAGAAGGAAAATAAAAAAATATTCATTAATAAAAAAATATTTATTTATTCAAATTACCTCCTAGCTCAATTCTTTCATGATTTCAAATGAACTCTGTGTGTGTGTCTGCTTATTACTGAACACAGAGGAAAACACATTGTTTAAATTAAAGCATAAAAGGATTGAGATAGGAGGTTGAAATTTTATATTTAAGTTAGGCACCGTTTCGGACACTCAAAATAAGCTTTTGAACAAAATCGGCCAAAAAGTACTAGTACTTTACTGATGTACTTTTTCAGTTTTTTTTTTTTCAATTTTCTCAAAATTCGCTCCAACAATTTTTATTAAAATTCATAAATCAATTATTTTTTAGATGCTCTTTAAAATGTATATTTTCATTTTGACCTTGAAACCTTTTTAACATGTGAAACTATATATTGAAATTGCAATGGACTTAAGAAATAGAGGGAACAAAATACACAAAATTTTTATTTTACTAAATTAAAGCCCATTTCATGCAGATTATTTAGAAAAAAAAATTTCTTGAAAATCTCATTCCCTTTTAGAGATATCGGCTTTAGCGCTAAACCATGTTTGCGTTTTCAAAACTAAAAAAAATCAACAAAATGAATTTTTTTTTATATTTTAGGATTAACTTAGATTCGTGATATTTTTTTTCTAATTCCTTATTGTTCAAAGAACCTACCATAAAAAATCTGGTGTGACTGGCGCACAGCACACAACTTTCTCTTACCCTTCGGTAAGAGAAAGTTGCGCACTGTGCTGGTCACACCAGATTTTTTGTGTCGAGATATATTTAGTTTCCGATAGCACCTTAGTTTCAAACTTGGATTTTAAATGTTGACTGCTTGAAATAAACTATGGTTATTTTTAAAAATTTTAATCTCATATTTGGACATTTTATTAGGGTCCGACCGAAACAAGATTTTCAGCCGAAACCGAAACCGAAACCGAATATTCGGCCTCAACCTTAGTTTCGGCCGAAACCGTAACCGAAACCGAAACTTGTATTTCCTATAAAATTTTTTTTTCATTTTTTCATTTTACCTTTTTTTTTTTTTTGAATTTTTTTCTTTCCCGTGAAAATCATTTTACCTTTTTTAGGGAGACTAAATTTTTTTCTCCCTCAAGTGCAAATTATTTGACTTTTTTTTTTTTTTTTTTGCATGCGAGTCTCATCCCATTTTTTCAGACTCTGGTTTCGGCCGGCCGAAAGGTTCGGCTACATTTTGGCCGAAACCGAAACTACGGCCGAAACCATGATTTTTGGCCGAAACTGGCCGAAACCGTAACCGAAACCGAATATTCGGTCGGTTCCTACATTTTATACACAATAGAGAATCGTAAATAAATACAAAATTTCATAAGAATTGGAAAAAAAAATTTTAAATGCCTAAAAAGTTCCAAAGGGGACCCCTTTTGAATCGAAATTAACATAAAAATCCCTATAGGAAATTAACATTAGGCCTATGAGAGAAGGCGGAGAGACAGGCGATAATGTTTGCAAGTGAGAGAGAGAGAGAGAGAGAGTGATATATGTTTTCCCGGAAACAATTAAAGACAGAAATAAAATTAAAAAAAAAATGGGAATTTAAATAATAATTGATTTTTAATCTAATAAAAAGAAAAAAGATTTAAATTCCGTTACCATGGCAACCAGTTCTATCTTTCCTATGAAGAACAAGAGTAAAGTGGTCTTCAGAAGATTTCAACGGCAAAATGAGAATATACATTTTAAAGAGCATGTAAAAAATAGTTCATTTATGAATTTTAAAAAAAATCCTTGGAGGGAATTTTGAGAAAATCGAAAAAAACTGAAAAAGTACATCAGTAAAGTACTAGTACTTTTTGGCCGATTTTGTTCAAAAGCTTATTTTGAGCGTGTGGGAAGGTACCTAAGTTAAATATAAAATTTCAATCCGGTAGCTCAATTCCTTCATGCTAAAAATCTGTCCACACATACATACATACATACACACACACACACAGACCAATTTGCGGGACCCACTTTTTTGGACTCAGGGGACCTCAAAACATGTATATCCATCAAAATCTCGACATCGAATTTTTGACATGATCGCAATACTTTCTCTCTCTATATATTTCATATATAGGCTAAGAGAAAGTAAAATTGGTTGGTGGTCAAATAAATAAATGAGAAATTATTTTCTCTTCCATGTCACATTTTGTTTGGCATTATTCAAGCCGCGGAAGGTGAAAAAATCAAAACTTTAAAGTGCCATAACTCGAAAACTAAGTGAGATAGAAAATCGAAATTTGGTGCTGTTACTTATCTCTATACATAGAACAAACATACCAAGTTTCATAAAAAACTGAGATTTTGGGTGAAATGGCCTGGTTGAACTTACGTGGAATGACCCAAATCTAAAATTAAAAAATGTTAAATATTTAAAAATTCGGAAGTGCTAGCAACCAAACCGTATTTTTCCCTGGACCAGTTTTTTATACTGAATCGGTATATGTAAGTATTATTTTTCTACGACCTTTAGTTCAGGCCGTACTTTTTTTGTGTACAGATGGACGGACGGTCGGACAGACAGACACCGGAGTCTCTACATAAGCTCTCTTTCCCTTAGTACCACGTACTTGTGAAGCAAATTCATTCGTTTATATTTACATGTTTTTTTAATGACGCCTCACAGTGGTTCCAAATCCCGAAAACGTGGCCAAAAGTCCAAAAATAAAGAGTAAATTCGGGGACTTTTAAGCCCTAAATAGTTTTATTAATATATTTACGGTTAGGAACGACCGTTTTTGGGAGTCATATGCACTTATCTGGCTCTCAAAATCTATTTGAATCTAAGCGTTTTTGACAACAATCGGGAGCTCTCTCCGAACGCAAATAAGCATCCTTTTCTATCGCTCTCCATTTCCTTGTTTTTTTGGTTATTTTAATTTCGTCAAATGAAATCAAAGACTGAAAGTAAGTAAATTTCAACAATGTAAAAAAAATGCAATAAATTTTGATAGTTAATTAATAGGAGCATTTCAAATAACGCCTTATTTTTTTTTCCATTTCGGAAATCGCAAAAATTCAAAAGTCAAAAAGTGAAAAGTCCCACGACATCCCACTCTCAAACCACTTTTCCTGCTTTTTGTAATCCTTCTTCATTAATAATATTAAAAAATTAGCTGCACAGACTTGCACATTTTTTTTTTATTCAATTTTTTTTGGAATTTGAATATTCATCTGATGAAGCATATTAATGTTATTTAAACTAATGTTATATGTAATCCGTATTAAAAATATTGAATAAAATATTGTAATTAAATTATTTTGACCTAAATAAATGTGTCTGGACCCCCACAAATGTGTCGTATTAAACAATATGTATCATTTAGGGCCAATATGGCCTAAGATGCAGAAAAAGACATAAAAAAAAAGAAAAATTATTTTGTTATTAATTAATTTAAAATACGAAATCGGCGACCTCGAGAACCCGACAATGCCATTTTTGATTGAAATCGAATTATTTTTTTTAGTTCCCCATATTGGTTCCGCCATATTTTTTTTTTCTGAAAAAATAATATCAAATTCTAAATCAGCGACCTCAAAAACCCTTGTGTACTGAATTTCAGAGAGATTAAATAACGTTTTCGACTTTTGACCACGTTTTCGGGATTTGGAACCACTGTGCGCCTGTATGATTTTGTTTTGAATTTTTTTCAAATTTAACGAAAATTTTCTTTTTCTTCGTTGATTATTTCGAAAACTATTCAGTTTTCAAAAAAATGTCAAAGAATAAAAACTTTTTAAAATAGAGTAATTTATCATAATATAACAAAAATTGAAAATTTTATAATTTTTGAAAAAAACTTATTAGGTAAAGTACTACTTCCAGGTGAAGTATTTACTCCAAAAGTTGATATAAATCTACAATTTTAAGGTAAGGAATATATACCAAATTTCATCGATCTGGCTGCTTGCCTTTTTAAGCTATCGTGTTCCACACACACACACACACCCAGATATAATTCCAAAAGAATATACGAGAAAGTCTCGGGGAAGTCATTCATTCCCCTTTTATGTTTTTAAATAAAAAAGCTATTTAAAATTTACATTTATTTAACAATTTTTTTTTTATTTTTTTTTTTTGGAGGGGGGGGCGACATTCTTGTACCCGCGGGGGGCGCCATTCAATATAGTTACGCCAATTATTTCAAATGATTGGCAGCCAATTCTTTTGAAATAAATTTTTCTCCCTTGCGACGGACCAAGGACCCAGACACGAAAATGCCCTTTGGCTTTGAGTCTCCGCCGTCCTTTGGAAGGCGCCTCCGTCGCCCTTTGGCTTTGCGCCTTCGTCGCCCTTTTTGCTTTTCGTCCTCCCCTTCCTTTGGAAGGCCCCACCGGCGCCCTTTGGAAGGCGCCTCCGTCGCCCTTTGGCTTTGCGCCTTCGTCGCCCTTTTTGCTTTTCGTCCTCCCTTCCTTTGGAAGGCCCCACCGGCGCCCTTTGGAAGGCGCCTCGGGCGCCCTTTGGCTTTGCGCCTTCGTCGCCCTTTGGCTTTTCGTCTTCGCCTTCCTTTGGAAGGCCCCACCGGCGCCCTTTGGAAGGCGCCTCGGGCGCCCTTTGGCTTTGCGCCTTCGTCGCCCTTTGGCTTTTCGTCTTCGCCTTCCTTTGGAAGGCCCCACAGGCGCCCTTTGGAAGGCGCCTCGGGCGCCCTTTGGCTTTGCGCCTTCGTCGCCCTTTGGCTTTTCGTCTTCGCCTTCCTTTGGAAGGCCCCACCGGCGTCCTTTGGAAGGCGCCTCCGTCGCCCTTTGGCTTTGCGCCTTCATCGTCTTCGCCTTCCTTTGGAAGGCCCCACCGGCGCCCTTTGGAAGGCGCCTCAGGCGCCCTTTGGGACTGGCGCCTCCGTGCTGGCACGGAGTGCACGCCCGCCAGGAACGGCCCTGATTGTTCCTCCTCCGTTTGTTAACTATAATTACAATTCCAACTAACGTTAAGATTATGATGGAATGCATTAATTCGCAAATCGCTCGCTGACTGGCTTTACTAATTCCAACTCTGGACTTAGTTCGAATATTAAATTAGTAAATTATTATCAACCCATGGAAATTAATATTAATTTCAACAAGAAGGAATTTCTCTGTTGATTAGAGTTTACTAGGAAAACAGGACAGAGAGAGTGTCGCTAAATAGAAAATTTTTTGAAATTTATAATTAAAAGAAATGTTGTCTTTTGAAGTCAGGCAAGACTCAAATTCTGCCTCGGAAAGATAATTTTTTGAGAATATTCAAATAAAAATTTTTATTCGTGATTGATTTATAAATTTCGAACCCACTCCCTCGTGGACGAGAGGTTAGAGATATTGACAAATGATGAATATTGTATATTATATGGATTTGTATTTTAATCTCTTAATATTAAATAAATAAAGAAAAAAAAAATAAAATTTATTTTTAAAGCATTCGAAAAAAAAAATTTTTTGGGCCAATTCATTTGTTTGCAGGGCCGGAACTAGGAGATTTTTTAGGGGGGCAAAATTTAATTTGCGCCCCTCCTTAAAATTTTTCTGCGAAAATTTTTTTTTCGCGGAACCAAATTTCCCGTCCGAAAAAATATTTTACCTTTTTTTAGAGACGCAAAATTTGCCGCCCCCGATATCGCCGCCCGGGGCACGTGCACCCACGCCCCCCCTAGATCCGGCCCTGTGTTTAGATGCCAAATCGGAAATTTTAAACTCGGTTTAATTTTCATTAATCTAATGAAAGTTTATTGTTGTTGTGTTTGTATATTTCGAATAAATAACAAAAAAACTTTTGAATTGTAAATAATCGATAGAGGATTATCGTATACGTTTTGCCCTATCCCTCTTTCTTAAAACGGAATTCTCTGTTACTATAGCGGGCAGTTGGATTGATTCTATTATGTAATTTTTTTTTTACATGCACCGAATTCTCGACCTCCTTGGTCGATGCACGCGAAAGATACTTATGACCTAGGAGAGGTTGGAGATCGCGGGTTCGATCACCGAGGCCAGGGGTGATCAAAATAAATCTATTTTACATTAATTGTAAATTCTATATGAGTTTATCTCTTTTAAATACTGAATAAAGAAAAAAAATCACAGAGTTTTGGAGCAACGTATCCCCCTTCCTAAAATATCAATGAAAATCAACCAAATGGATTAAATTATTAGCTACCATTCCGACATCTCTTGGCAAATTTTCGAAATAGGTGTTTTTTTTTTGGCTTACTTTTTAAAACACATAACGCCATCTTATCGACAAAAACATGCGTAACAGCTTCGCTTCTACTCCCTTAAAGAAATATGAAAATATTCGATTTATATAAACTTTTAGTCATATATGACATCATCAAATCACCCCCGATTGAGTTGAAATTTAATATTTCAATATTTTTAAGGTTTACCGCTTTAAAAAAATTCCATAATAAGAACGCATTTTCTAAAAAAATTTAATTTTCTTAAGCTTAACTCTAACGTAAAATTAGAACTGTTGAGAAAAAATGGATAGTATTTTTTTGCGCAAGAATAGCTCTAAATTTGAAGGTACAAAATTGTGGCTAGCCTGGCAAATGGTATTCTTCAAAAAAGATTTAAAATAACAATCAATAAGTAGCGAGATGATTTTTAAGTTGAGTGTCCATAAAGAGCCTCATACAAGAACCTAGAATGTAAATAACGTACCAGATTTTATTTTATTTATTATGAGAGTATGTAAAATATTATTATTTGATCTTTTTTTATCTCAGTTAAAAATATAAATTGCCTAATGATTAAACGATAGATAATGGAGAAAGAGAGAAGAGGGGATTAATTAGTGAGTTTTGCAAATGAAATGAATCACATCAGCATCAAATCGTTAAATACTGATGAATGAATGAATGTAAAAGGCAAATTGGACACCTAAATATATTTCATTTGAATATATAAACCATCATCTAATTTATGTAACCAAAGTGAGAATGAAATTTCTAAATAAATTCCGCTTACTAGAATATTTTTTTGGATACCAATACTTTCTCCAATCGCCAATACTATACAGGGTAATTTTTTTATAGTTTATATCTTAGAAACAGTACCTCCAAGAGATTACCTGGTATGTTGTTGCTATGGCGCTTTCCTAGGAAGTACAAGAGTAAAGTGTGTTTCAAACAATTTTAAGGCCAAAATATAACGTTACATTTTAAAGAGAATCGAAACAATAATTGATTTGTGAGTTTTAAACTTTGAGCGAAGTTTTTGAGAAATTGAAAAAACTAAAATTAAAAAACTGGTGTTACTGGTTGCACAGCACACAACTTTCTCTAACCTTTGGTACTCTTTGACCGGTTTTTTTCAAAAACTTCGTATTACGTCCCAGGGGAATGACTAACTTAAATATAAAATTCCATCCTCATAGCTCTTTTGGTTCTTGAGATATTTTGTTCACCACGACCATGTCGCGAAAACCACTTTTTTGGATTCAGGGGACCTCAAAACGTGTATATCCATCAAAATCTCGACATCGAATTTTTGACATGAATTCAATACTTTCTCTATATATATTACATATGAGGCCATCAGAGCCAGAACGGCAAAAAAAGTGAAATGTGGGTTAGGCTTCATATAGGCCTATATGTAAGAGAAAGTAGAAATTAAGTTGTGGTTATTCTTCTCCTTTAATCATATTTATTTACAGTCCAAGTGTCGTTGGCAAGCAATTCAACTTTAGTTTGTACAAGTCTCAAATTAAATACAAACCAACTCTCTCATTAGTATTCGCTGTCTCCAGCCATCTTAAACAGCTCAACTTTTCAACTTATGAAAAATACTATAAAATATTTATCATTCAGTTTTTTGCCATCTTTTAAAGAAAAAAATATAGAAAACAAAGTTTTAATTAATTATCAAGGTTTTTTTTTTCATTCACTCTCTACCTCGCCTCTCTCTCCTCACTCCTTTTTTTTTATCATCAAATATGTCAAAAAAATGAATAATTAGACTACATTCAAAATAAGCTTTTGTAAATATAATTATTGTAAAGAGATTAGTGTTTTAATGCTAATTAATTATCTAATGACGGAGAGAGTCAGAATTTCTTATGTTATTTTTTGACCATTCATGGTTTAATAAAATAGTAAATGTGATATGTGGCCTAGCTACAACTCAGCGGCGTAGCTAGCCTTTGAGGGCGGAGGGGGCGAAGCGAAATGATAAAATCACAGTCCTTGGGATATATTTTAGATGCCTTAGGGCGCCTATGTCGGTATAGAGGGGCGCCAAAGATTTGATGCGCCTGGGGCGGAGGGGGCGAGCGCCCCCTTCGCCCCACCTAGTTACGCTACTGCTAAAACTCCTCGTTGGGGCAACTACTCCAAGCATACAAAATATTAAAAATAAAATATTGGCAATTATAATTTTTTAAAATATTTTATCCAAAATGAGTTTATTAGATTTTGATAGGGCAGGTTCAGCGAAATAAAAAGCCTTCATTTAATAACATTGTACAAGTAATCTTACTTTTAAACACATGCCGTGTATGATATTAAAATCATTATTAAATCATTCGACAGGTACAGTGAGGGACAATATTAAGTCCCCACCCATGCGTTTTCTACGTATGATTATTTCATTGTTTAAAAAAAAATATTATTTATTTTTTAATGGAAACTTTCATGGATCAAACCTAGAAACCTATTCCAATAAAGATTTTCATTATCTTTCTCGGACGACAACGAAGAGGAGCACCTAGGATGACTTGGCTTCATCGGGTCAAGAGAGACATGACCGAGCTTGGCCTGTCGGAGACAACAGCATTGGATAGGAGGAGTGGAGGGGTAGAATAAGGTCCGCCGACCCCGCACCGCGGGAATAATCAGGCCAGGACAGAAGAAGATTATATTTTATAAAAACAATGAAATAATCACAAGTAGAAAAAGCATGGGTGGGACTTAATATTGTCCCTCACTGTACATGTTATTAAATTTGTTTAATGATGTCAACTGACTATCTAATTATTACCATTTGTAACAATTCAAACTTAGAAACCTATTCCAATAAAGATTTTCAATATCTTTTATAAAAACAATGAAATAATCACAAGTAGAAAAAGCATCTATCTCGAAACATCTCCAGAGTCGAGAAGCATCTAAGGATTTTTATTTGGCTGAACCTACCCTATAAAAACCTAATAAATTCCTTAAAATTAATTGTTGGTCAGGCTTTATACTCTATAACATCATGCAAAATATTTGCGAAAATTCTAATCCCTTTGAGGGGGGTTGGGGAGCTGGCTAATTAAGTTCAAATATTTTCACTGTAAATAAACACTCATCTTCACTTGGTCTTTTAATAAAAAGGATCTGGATTTTGAGAGAGAAAGAGATAGAGAAAAATATGATCTCTCGCTCTCTGACTTTAATTAATTAAAACAATGTCCGTTTTATTATTATTAGAAGAGCAATCGTATTAAGAATAAAATTATTTCTGCTTCATGAAATATTCTTTTATTAAATTGAATGGAATATATTAAACAAGCAAGTTAGAAAAGTTTATGTAACAATCTGAAATTTATCCAAAGAATAATTAATATCTAGAAAGGGATTTGAATACAGATTTGTCTTTTGGTTTTGCTTACTGGTGAGGTGTTCGAGATGTTGACTGGTCTCTGGCTAGTTTGCAACTATATATGATGAGATACAAATTATACACAATTATTTACACCATTTGGCAGTCAGATGATTTAAATAAATATTCATCGGTCGGGAAGCGAATCCCTAACCTCTGAAACGCAAAACGGGACCTCTACCTCTGCTCCAAAGGACAGCAATATGCTTATTTATTAATTTGTCCATGTATATGTAATTTCAACAATTGATGAGAGGTTGGGAGAAATCAAAGAGACGAATATTTACACTCTATAAAGTGGTCCTTATATTTTATTACTGTTTGATCATCAAACATCAATAGTAACAGTTACATCAATTAGTATTCAATTAATCATGATATTAATTTTGCAGTGCAATTGAGATAATTTTAAAAAATTTAATAAATATTCTGCAATGAATCGAAACTTTTTTAGGCAAGGCTGAAAGACCATGACAATGGTAAATAAATAAATACAATAATTATACAATAAAAAAAATATATATATATTTTTAATTTATTTATTTTTTGAAACAAAATTTAATGAAAATATTGAAATTGCAAACAAAAATACTAGTTTTGTGATTTTTTTTATTAGGCTAATATAAATTCAAAAAATCTGGTATGACTGACGCACAGCACTTTAAGCCTCCCCTTAACAAAATCCCGGGACCCCACTGTCTTTAATGATCCTAGAATCACCAGAGTCAAATAATTTGTGAATAATGAAAAAATTATTTTATATATATATATATAAAAAGGCCTATATATAAAGAAAATCGTGTAGTGAGTAATACAATTAAAGGATACTACATGTGATAATTTCATTGTATTTTTTGTTAATCAAAGAAGATAAACATTTTTACTTTCTCTTACTTCTATATATATGTTAATATATAGAGAGAGAAAGTATTGGATTCATGTCAAAAATTCGATGTCGAGATTTTGATGGATATACACGTTTTGAGGTCCTCTGATTCGCGACATGGTCTGTCTGTGAAGAAAATATCTCAAGAACGAAAAGAGCTAGGAAGATGAAATTTTATATTTAAGTTAGGCACCCCCATGGGACGTTACACGAAGCTTTTGAACAAAATCGACCAAAGAGTACTAGTACTTTACTGATGTACTTTTTCATTTTTTTTTTCCCCGATTTTCTCAAAATTCGTTGCAACGATTTTGATTAAAATTCTAAAATCAATTATTTTTTAGATGCTCTTTAAAATGTATATTCTCATTTTGGTTTCAAAATTGTTCGTAGGCCTACCACACTACTCTAGTACGGTCTTCATAGAAAAAAGGGTTACCATGTTTATAAATTTTTTATCTTTATTTTTACACAGAAACTGACTATCAATTGTCCTGAGGAAGGACGCAATTCGCGTCCGAAACTTCGGCAATTGAAATAATAAATTAGATAGAGATTGACTTATAAGTTTTTGTCTAATTTGATTCCCTGCTGCTCATACTTACAAAATTCAATTACCGAAGGTTAGAGAAAGTTGTGTGCTCTGGGACGAGTCACACTAGTTCTTTTTAGATGCTAATTCTCCATTCTGTTTCAAATACATTTATGAAAATCGTTTTATTTAAAATTAAATTTTAATACGTTCTAATGATTTTAGATTCACGAGTACGGACTAATATTGAATAACCTTTTGAAATGATTTCTGGAAACGGCATTTGATTTTTCATTTTTGTTCTACATATATAATAGGATAAATTATATTAACATATAAATTGTGAACTGTCAAAAAGTCAACCTCTGATTATCCCCTTCCATTCGTCTCTCTCATCTGTTGAAATCCCATTCAGGCTATTTATTTTCAAATTACCTGTGAAACATTTATAATATCTAATTACGTTTATCGCTATTTTAAATTTGAAGAGCTCTAAAGAGTGAACCTACAGTCATACAAGTTGATCAAATGTCAAACAAGTCATCAAATGAATAAAATCCTGAAAATGAAAAATATTTATATTTTTTATTGAAATAATTGCATGAAGAACTTCCTATCCAATTATAAATTCCCAACTTCCCAATTCAAAATTGCATATGATTCGCTTACAACCTACGGTGCTATTCTAACGGATGATTAGAGAAATTATTTTTTTTTGTAATTTACCCGATCAGGGTGGAATGACATTGTCCAAATAGAAAATATTATTTGGACGATGTTATGCATAAAAGAACCAAGCGCCATTATGATCGAAATTGAGATAAGACAGCAATCTTATAGAAAAAAAAGATCTACCTCCTTATTTAAAATCAGAACAATAATAATAATAACCGATCGTTAATCCTTTTGCAGCAGCCGGATCGGCCAAACTGCCCGAATCTGGGGATCGGATCGCTAATCCTTTTAAAAGTATTTTGCCCATCCCTGGTCTTAATACATTTTCTTGACATCAACATTTTTTTTTTTTTTTACTCGGAAAATTATGAGATCAGTGGCTGTCCCCTCCTTAAGGTGAGCGAGGTGAGGGACTTAGGAATCTACCTTGATTCAGAATTGAGATTCAGGAAACATTTTGAGGTCACCAAAAATACATGTCTTAAGAGACTTGGATTAATTAGAAGAGTATCTCTATATATTAAAGACCAGGATGCACTTAAAACCCTGTACACGTCCCTGGTGAGGAGTGTTATTGAGTATGGTTGTCTGATTTGGAGTGGTCACTCCGAGGCATTTAGTGACTCGATTGAGAAAATTCAGAAGAGGTTCCTCAGGTTCTTATTCTCCAGGGCATTTGGGTTCTACACATATGATGTCAGGTATGACCATCTTTTGACTCTATACCAACTTGAGTCACTCGAGGAGAGAAGGAGGAAAAATTCCCTCCTCTATCTCCACGGGATTCTGAATGGTCATATTGATGACATCAATATGTTGGGGGAGATAGGGTTAGTTGTGCCTGCATATTCGTGGAGGTATGGTCCTCTTTTCAGTGTGAATTTTTCAAGAACGAATTTGGGAGTCCGTTCGCCGATCTCAACAATTCTGAGACTCGGCAACGAGGTCGCTAATGAGGTCGGTGTGGACTTTTTGAAAAAAATAGAAATGTTTTCGTTAGGGCCATTGCTCAAGGATGAGAGGCGCAGGATCCCTGCATCTCCTTCCATTCCTCTCCTATTCTCTTTGTAAATGGAGCATTAAATCTGTTAAGAGAATTTGTACATATAAATAAATAAATAAAATATGTAAAATATTGATGTAAAAATTTACAGTCATTAAGTAATTCAATGAAAAGAAAAAAATATTTGAGATGAATGAAAATTTCTTCCTCTGCGAATATTTCCTGCTATGTTTTATTAAATTTGCCAGGCTACATTTCATTTTTAAATGTTTATATATCATGATGATGATAAAACAAAAAAAAATGTATTCTCTTTCCAACACGAGGGGGTGCATGATAAAATTAAAATGTGCAAATTCACCTTGAATCAACTAATTATTCGGTGTTAAATATGCATATCATCATATTCTTTTGTTATTATGTATAATAGGCCAAATAAAATTAAAAATATCGAGCAAATAACCCCTGTAAATAGGCCTACAGGGTGGCCAGTCACATGAAATATTTTATAGCACCCTCCCTGGTTTATATTGAAAGAGTTGGTCAACAAAAGTTTTGTAACATTTACAAATAGGGGGAAGTTTAATGGAAAATATTATCCTATTTAAAATAGAAAGTTGCTAGGGGAAATTTGTCATTTAGATATTATAATATTTCAAAATTGCTTCCGTGGAATTTAATAAACATTTTAATAATTGTGACCGTCCATATGAAAAGGTACCAAATTTTCATTGGGCTAAATTTTCAGGTGAGCCGATTTACTAATAAAGTTAAAATATCGATTTTTTTTATTACTGATTCCGATTCACTAGTTCATCAGAATCGATGTATTTTATATAAAAAAAAATTGAAAAAACAAGGCAAAGGTAGATAAAAAAAAAAGTAGGAAAGAATTTACAGTAGTAAATTTCAAAGGGGCCTCACTGTGGATTTTCTTGACATTAAAAATTTTAATAGTAAATAAACATTTTATTTCAGTGATTTCCAAAATTTATGTTACCACGCCTCCTTTAAAAATATTTAATAATATGTCGCCTCCCCTCCCTCCCCCTATTAACGAAAAAAAATTTTATTTCCAAAAAATATAAATTGATATAAAAATATTTTTTTATTTAGCTATTTTATTTATAAAACTTTAACAATAATTTGGAAAATCTGTCTAATATTCGCGCCTCCCCTTTGACTAGTCCGCGCCTCCCAGTTTGGAAAACGCTGTTTTATTTGGTATCTGATCGTTATGAGACATATTTCTTTCGATTTGAAATGAAAAATAGATGTGAATCGATGTGTCACATGTCCCTATCCATCCCCATCCATCGTCTAAAAATAAAACCTGACAATCAATGTATGACATTATTCTTAGAAACAATTAAATCGAGAAAAAAATAATAATAAAAAAAGCAATAAAATTATTTTCTATTTTTATTATATTCATCAAATTAATTAAAAAAAAAAATGAATTACATAATCAAAGTGTACTTCAGACAAATTCACAAAATATTACTGATATATTTTTTAAAAGGGCATCTAACCTCACATTTTTTTTTTAATCAACGGGAACGATTAATAAATGATTTCAATTAATATTAAAAAAAACTCTTCTATTTGGATACTAGTTATTCATAAGCAATAAAAAAATACTCTTTGAATATTTAATAGAGTCAAAGAGATACAACAATTGGGAGTATTATTGAAAAAGCATCTCTTGTGATTGGTTTAGATTTATAGCAGCCAAATTGTAATAAAGACCAGAATAGAAGAAAGGAACAAAGTTTAATATAATATTGTTAAAAGTAAATAATTAAGGTTTTGAAAAAATAATGTATTTTGGGAGGAATAGAAGATCCCAATTAAATTGGTTAGGACAATAGGCAAAAAAATAATGAATGGCAGTCGGGGAGGGGGAAATTTACCTCCCCTTTTCTTATATTAACAATTTTGGAAACGATTAATAAATTAAAATATTTTTGAGAATTAGACCTATTTTTGTTATATACCATCTATATATAAAAAAAGGGAGTGGGGTGGGTTGGAAATTTCAATTAATATTTTAAAAAAATTATATATCAATATAATTTATAATAAATAAAGGTTAGGTAAATTAGTTTTTTGTTTTAATATGTAAATAGAAAAAAAAATAATTAGGAAAGCAAGGTGGCGTCGGGTACCTGGATTTGGAGCGTTTTGAAGGAATCCTTGGATGAAGGACAGTTGAGATGGTTGCTAGTCATCACTCAGGTTGTTAAGGTGTGAAGAGAGTTCAGGTAAATGTTCAAACATGAGTAAAGTGTGGGTTCAACTAACACAATCAAAGGTAGCTTCTTTTATGGGATCAAACAAGCACAGATTTGATAGTGAACACTTGCCCTCATCATGGCGACTGATGGGACAACTGCAAGCAGAGAGCAAGTGACTTGATGCCAACACCCGCCTAAAAGAAGCGCTCTGATTTGTTGAGCGGTTTCACTATCGGCCAATCACAAAAGGCTTAGCAAAAACACACACTTGGACAAAATACTTGCATGCAAGCAAATGTGACGTCATAATCGAATGAGATCACACAGGTTTTCAATGGCATGGCACTGGCGCGAGACTTAACATTTGACGTCATAATCAAACATGGGCTTATACAAGGGGGGGAGTAAAGGGGTAATTACCCCCCCCCCCCCGAGATTTGAGAAAAATATTTTTTTTAGGAATTAAATTTTATTTTAAATATAAAATTTTTAAAATTAATACTTAAAAATTTGAATTGTATTTATATTCTGGTAAACAAGTACAGAATGCACCTTTAAATTACCGAATGTAAGAAAAAAAATTGTGTGCTATACGACCAGTCACACCAGATTATCCCCCCACCGAGAAACTCCTCTGAATCCGCTCTTGTAATCAAATAAAATTTTAATAATTATCTTGATTCTGGGATGAGTCTCCGAGATAAAATTTTAATAATTTAAATGAATAAAATTTATAAGTTTGAGAAAATATTTATATTTTGTTACCTTGGCAACCATTTCTCCTATCTTTTCTATGAAGAACAAGAGTAAAGTGGTCTTCAGAAGATTTCAATCACAAAATGAGAATATACATTTTATAGAGGATCTAAAAAATAATTGATTTTTGAATTTTTAAAAAAATCGTTGGAGCAAATTTTGAGAAAATCGAAAAAAACTGAAAAAGTGCATCAGTAAAGTACTAGTACTTTTTGGTCGATTTTGTTCAAAAGCTTCGTGTCACGTCCCATGGGGGTGCCTAACTTAAATATAAAATTTCAACCTCCTAGCTCTTTTCGTTCTTGAGATATTTTGTTCACAGACACACACACACACAGACAGACACACACACAGACACACAGACAGACCATGTCGCAAAAACCACTTTTTTGGATTCAGGGGACCCTCAAAACGTGAAGATCCATCAAAATCTCGACATCGAATTTTTTGACATGAATCCATTACTTTCTCTCTATATATATATTACATATATACATAGGTAAGAGAAAGTAAAAATTGTGTGCTATACGACCAGTCACACCAGATTATCCCCCCACCGAGAAACTCCTCTGAATCCGCTCTTGTAATCAAATAAAATTTTAATAATTATCTTGATTCTGGGATGAGTCTCCGAGATAAAATTTTAATAATTTAAATGAATAAAATTTATTAAAATCTGGTGTGACTAGTAGTACAGCACACAACTTTCTCTTCCCTCCGGTAATCGAAAGCTGTGCTTGTGGCACCAGATTTTTTGTGTCGACATATTTACTAGTCACACCAGATTTTTTTTTATTCTATTAATAAAATCTATATTTGAATTATCATAATATTTGTATAAATTCTTTTTAAATCTATTTATTATTAGTACTAATTCTATTTGATTTTGTCAGAGTCAATATTTTGATGATTGAAATGAAATTTTCATTTAATTTCAAATTTATTTTAAATTCTAATAAAATAAAAATTGAAATTTATTCACTAAAGTTAATTGATTACATTCATAATCTAAATATTATTATAATATAAGGAGGGTGTTTTGTGTTTTATCAAATTATTGATTTAATAAAAGAGGGGTGGGGGGGCCTATGTAATTAATGAGGAAGAGTTCATGGACATCATATCCTCCTTCCTTTCATGCTTGACAACAAATAACTAAAGTAATAAAGAGAATTCAAACAAATAACAAAATCTAACGAAATTTGGCAGTATCCAATTTTTTTGAAATGCTTCTTTTTTTACGTTCTTTTAGGCTGAACGCACGCCAATTGATCAAAAACGTTTTCGGACAAAACGTTTTGTCCAAGAGCAAAACGTTTTGCTCAATGCCAACGCACACCAATTGAGCAAAACTCTCAATGGCAAAACATTGTGTTCAATGATATCGAATCATGCCCAATTATGATTTGCCTCCTCGGTGTGCGTTGACCCATAGAAAAATTTTGAAAAAACAGATTTAGGCACGATTAGTCAAAAACGTTTTGTCCGAAAACGTTTTTGCTCAATTAGTGTGAGTTCAGCCTAAGAGGAAATTTAATGGAACCGTATTTTTTTTTTTTTAACAAAATTATGATTTTTGGCTAAAAAAATAATTATTAATAAACAAAAACGCACTCAATCCTTTGAATTTTTATAAAATTTCTGATGAATAGCTGAATCAATATGTAGTAAAAAAATAAAAGTCCGGGCAGCTATGTTTATTTCTTTATTAAAGAACCCACAGCGACGTTTCGGTCTGACTATAAACTCCATTGTAGCCATGAAGATGGTCGCATAGTCGACCGAAACGTCGCTGTGTGTTCTTTAATAAAGTAATAAACATAGCTACTCTGCCTTTTATTTTTCTACTACATAAATATCGAAGTTCGGGCGATTTTCCCCGCCTTCATCAGGACATGTGTTATGTTTGCCTCGAGCTTAAAGGTGCTCTTGGCAACTTCTAACAAACTGTTCGTCCGAACATCTGTAGAATATTATGACTACTATTTCAAGAGGGATGAATGACTCTTGAACGAGAAGTCATGCTATCCGAAGGATGTTCGAACTAATAGTAAGTCAGGAGTTGCCAAAAGCTCCTCTAATCTCTAGGCAAACATAGTCATATGTCCTGATGAAGGCCAGAAAAACCTCACAGCATAGGAGATTTAAAGGAATCAATCACAATTGCTATTCCATTAGATATCCTGACGAATACTTTGATTCTTTCAAGCAAAGTGCAGAGATTTGCATTCAGAAGAATGGAGCCCATCTCAGTGATGTTATTTTTAAACAATAGCACTCACATAAAAAGCTTTTTGATGGACTTCCCAATCATGAAACTTTTATTATGTAAACAATAAAATGAATTATTTTTTTGACATTCTTAAGTCTGAAGATTTATTTATTTAAAATAGAACTAGTATCACAAAAATCAAAATTTTTATAGTGGAGATGGAAGAGGATCTGGTCACTGGGAATTCAGTAGCTGGGATACTCGGTGCGGTCTAGGAAAGCAAAAAAAAAAAAATATTTTAAATTCTTATAAAAAAGTTGAGATTTGAAAATTTAAAAAGGCTAAAAAAATATAGTGTGCTTTATCACCAGATTGTTATTTCTTAGTATGTGTTTTAATTTAAAATAATAAACCTACTTAATAAGTTTTAAGAAAGGATTTATTAATAAAAAATATAATAAGAGAAACAAAAAGACCTACGTGTTTATACTGTATATATATATATATATATAAAATTAAAATGAGATTTCCAAGGAAAAAAAACGTTATCAAAATTTCTTTTTTATAATAAATTTAATAAATGTCATGTTTCTATCACATAATAAAGGCAATGGAAAATAACGAGACTTTTTCTTAAACATATTAAATTTTTTTTTTTTTTTTTTTAATAAAAAATATAACATTATACTATTAGAAGAAAAGATTATCAGTGTAGCATAAATTAATTTTATGTACGAAAATGATATCAGTTGAATACGAGGGATAGATTTAATTATTCACACCCTCTGGCTGCCGCAACGATTGCGTTATATATATATATATACAGTTACTGTCTGCCAAAAGATTTCTCGATTTTAAAATTAAATAACAAGAAAAGAACGGAAATTAATTAAATCTAATAAATATCACTGTATATAAACTCTGTTGGTTTTTCACTTGAAACATATTCTTTTTTTTTTTAATTCTTCTATCGATTTTTGTTTGGGGATTGTGAATTTTTTTTAGAGACAGTGGCGTAACGTACGCCCCCGCAGACCCCGCAATGGGCGGGTTCGAGAACCCCAGCCCCCCACGCGTTCCCGGAAAACTGTGTCTCCTCAGGGCTCCGGTGGAAACCTTAAGAAAATATATATATATATATATATATATATAAAGTTACTGTCTGCCAAAAGATTTCTCGATTTTAAAATTAAATAACAAGAAAAAACGAAAATTAATTAAATCTAATAAATATCACTGTATATAAACTCTGTTGGTTTTTCACTTGAAACATATCTTTTTTTTTTAATTCCTCTATCGATTTTTGTTTGGGGCCCATTGTGAAAAGTTACGCTACTTTTTAGAGACACCTTCTGTATAGCATTAAGAAGAATTCTTTAGCGGTTTTAATGTTAATAATATTTAAAACAATTTTTACTTTCTCTTAATATATATATACAGAAGGATGAGTAAAAGGCCAAGCAGCTTTATTATTTCTTTATTGGTATTAAACCCACAGCGACGTTTCGGTCGACTATGCGACCCTAGCCATGAAGATGGATAAAGAAATAATAATAGCGTTTTTTACTCATCCTTCTACATATTGATTCAGCTATTCACCTCGCTTACATATATATACATGGTGCCCGGAAATAACAGGTAGGCCTACCTAGAAAAGAAGATGATTCTACATGAAAAAAATAAGACTTTTTTTTCCTATAAACTTAATATGCCCAGACGCTTCGTTTTCAAGATACAGGGGGTCAAAGCAAGGGCGGATACAAGGGTGGGAGGGTAAAATGGTAATTACCCTCCCCTAGGGTAATTACCATTCTCCCCCCCCCACCGAGATTTAAAAAAAAATACTTTTTTTCGCAAAAAAATTTATTTTTAATGTAAAATTTTAAATATTAATACTTAAAATTTTGATTTCTATTTATATTCCGGCAAACAGAATGCGCGACGAGTCAAACCAGATTACCCCCCCCCCCCCCCCTCCGAGATACACCACTGGATCCGCCCTTGGGTCAAAGTTGAATTTTTTTTTGTTTTTTCTAATATCTCGAGAACCGTTTGAGATACAATGTTTAGCTTCTGTACACGATTTATGTTCATTATTCCTTCCGCTTGTTTTATGTTTTAAGTTTTTTGAGTTTTTTGAAATCGCATTTGTCTCACTTGTCAGTGGCGTAGAAGTTAGGAAGGGTAAAACACTCAAAGTGCTTAAATCTACGCTACTGGCTTTTTCAAAAAACTTTACACATAAAACAAGTGGCAGGGGTTCGGGGGGCAGGGGGGGCCCCCCAAAGCTCTCAAAAAAAAAAATACTATTGTTTTCTCTAATGATTTTTTTTAAATAATTATTTTATAACTCTTAAATCTAAAATATAAAAAAAAACATAAATAATTGAAAAAATCTCTAATATTTACGAATTTTGTATTAAAATTATTTTTATTTCAGAAAAATAAATTTTTTATTGTTTTTATTTATAATTATTATATTATCTAAAAAAATTCTCACTTAAGAAAAGGGGGCGGGGGTTAAAATGGGCCCCCAAGGAAATGAGAAAGTGGAATAATGGATATAAATCGTGTACAGAAGCTAAACATTGTATCTCAAACGGTTCTCGAGATATTAGCAAAAAAACAAAACAAAAATTTCAACTTTGACCCCCTGTATCTTGAAAACGAAGCGTCTGGGCATATTAAGTTTATAGGAAAAAAAAGTCTTATTTTTTCAAGTAGAATCATCTCCTTTTCTAGGTACCTGTTATTTCCGGGCACTCTGTATATATGAAATATATCGACGCTCTCGTAGAGAAGTGTCTAACTCCACTTATTTCGAAAATCATTTTTTTGTATTTTCTGTTTAAAAATATCATTCTCCTTATGCCCTGAACTGGGTAAGAGCGTAATTCAAATTTTTTAGTTCGAAAAGTTGCCGCACGAAAAGTGTTTAACAGTGGCTATAACAATGACAATGAAATGTTTTTTGGCTCTCCTGAAAAATAAACAAAAATGGAGTTAGGCACTTTACTAATTAAAACGTCGATATAGAGAAAATATTGCGATCATGTCAAAAATTCGATGTCGATATTTTGATGGATATATATGTTTTGAGGTCCTCTGAGTCCAAAAAAGTGGGTCCCGCAAATTGGTCTGTCTGGCTGGGTGTGTGTCTGTGTATAACGATTTTTAGAATGAAGGAATTTAGCTACCGGATTGAAATTTTATATTCATATGCTGAGGTTTTTATCAAATACTACGAAAACATTAAAAACTAATTTTTCTCATTGCCGAGAAACTAGAATACACCTATCCTAATATATGGCTTATATGCCACATCCTTTCGTATATAGTGTTATATATATATATAGGGCCATATAACGTTTGGGATTCGTACCGGCTATTAAAAAAAAACTAATGAATTATGAATTTTGTACGCCATCCGATCAACCCAATTTTTCAATTGCTTGGGCTTCAATCTCATGAAAGGCAACTTTTATTTCGTGTGTCAAGGCATCAATCATCTATGGATGATTAACGTAACACTTATACTTAAGGACTCTCCACAAAAATTAATCCAACAGGCTCAAATCACATCTTCAAGGCGGCCAATTGACATCGCTTATCGGCTGATTATTCGATTTCCAAAAACAGTGCGTGTAAAGATCGATGGTTATCATTACAAATATATTTATATAAATTTACATATGACAACTTCTGATTGCCTGATGATGGTCAAATAAATTTAGACCGAAACGTCGCGAATATCTGGAAGTTTCATTGTTTTGGAGACGCTCCTTCCTGCCATTCTTCTAAGATATTTATCACAGCCACTTCCACACATGAGAAAAGATCTATGGTTTCATGTGGGAGACCGTCCTGTTGAAAACAAATATCATTCTCTTCAATTTTTGGAAACAAAAATTCGTTTAGCATCCCACACAGCACGGAATATTGCAATCTTGCTCAATGTTGACAATATTGCGGCAACATTGATGCAATATTGCAGCTCAAACAGCAATATTGCTAGTTTGGAATATTGCCGCTGCAATGTTGCCAAGATTCGCAATGTTTCTGCAACATTGCTGCAATATTTTGTGCTGTTGGGGATGGCACTGAAAATATACTGAGACTGGGTTTGATCGGATGGGGTAGTGTTTAGCCAGCCGTGGCAGTCATTTGAAGGATGTTGTGTTTCATTCTTAAATTTTAATGTCCAATCTTTCAAATATACTCATAATATTGAAAAAATATTCTTTAGTTTTTTTTTTTAATGCGATTCAAATTACAAACGTTATATGGCCCAACCTATATATATATAAAAAAACTATATATATATATATACAGTATATAATTGAAATCAAAGTTCAATAAAGAATAACTCTGACAATTGGTTCATCTAGAATTATTATCATCAAAAAATTAATCTAATTTTAGATAAAGAATTTCATCCTCTTTTAAATGAAATATTTTTCTATCTCGATTCGTTTACAATCTAGAGAATTGCACTTTTTCGTGTCATCTAATTCTCAAATTCACCCCATAGAATATCAATTTAATTTCAAATTGAATCTCTTCTCTCTTTTCCGTTTATCAATATAGATCTTGTCTTCATGCTAAGACAAAATCTTACGACGTATAATATCGTAAGAAAACTATTATCATAATATAAGATTCCATATCTTGAACTCTAATTGAGGCTATCTTCTAATCGCTATTGCGTGTTTGAAAGCAATTTTAATAAAATAGAAAAGAAAAATTTATTAGGAATTTTTGATATAGAGAAACAAATTTCTTTGAACAGCTATCGCAATGCGATTATTTACATTTCGAGAGTGAATGGCATTAGCTATTCAAAATGAGCAACTCATTATTTTCTAGTTTGGGCGATTGTTTTTCTTGCTTTAATTAAAGCAGAGAATCTATTTATGTTTTATTAATAATACATTTTACTTTTCCAATGAGGAAATTAAAATTTTTGAAAGGTAATATTATCCTTTAAAAATCTGGTGTGATGGTGGCACAGCACACAACTTTCTCTTACCTTCGGTATACGAAAGTTGTGTTCTGTGCTTGACACATCAGATTTTTTGTGTCGACTTCCCTGACAGTACGGTACATTCGAATTTCAAGATGTAAAATTTATAAGTATGGGAAAATATTTATATTTTGTTACCATCCCAACCATTTCTCCCATCTTTTCTATGGAGTTCAAGAGTAAAGTGGTCTTTAAAAATTTTAAGGAAAAAGAGAAAAAACATTTTTAAAAAATAAAAAAAATTTTTTTTTTTTTTAATTTAAACAAATGGTTGGAAAATTAAAAAAAAAAAAAAAAAAAAAAAAAGAAAAAAATTTTTTGGTTTTTTAAAATTTAACACCAAAAAAATAAAATATTTCTCTTTTTTTTTTTTTGTTATTTTTCAAACAAACACAAAAAAACAAAAACAAAAAAAACAAAAATTCAAGGGCCTTCAAAAAGTGTATATTCTCAAAATCTCGACATCGAATTTTTGATATGATCCCAATATTTTGTCTCAATATATATATATTACATAATAATAATAATATTATAATAAACTGTTGAGAATGAGAGGTGCCGCATATATTGCAACTTCCCATTCTCAACTACCCGGCTGATTCAAGCCACCAAGCCGGATATTGTCCTCCTCGATGTTAAGGACAAGATGATTTATATCATCGAGTTCTCGGCTCCGGGCGAGGCGAACATTGAAGCCAAAGAGGAGGACAAACGGACAAAATACCAAAATCTTGCAGCCGAACTCTGAGACAGATGAATAGAGGCTACTCGGTCAAGATGGTCGTCCTCATCATTGGCGCTGAGTATCGGCTCTCGAACTTAAAGATCATTCCGGTCTGCAGTCAGAAAGCAGAAATCATTGCAGGCCGGATGCAGAAAGCGGTCCTACTCGGCTTACTCCCAACACGATACCGGTTTCCAGTGACTGCAGACTATCCTTGTTGGAAGAGCAGAGCAGCTCTGGAAAAGGAGCAAATCCATTGGGGAGGCCTAGGTGGGTCGGAGCGCTGGGGAAACCTATGGAAGAATCATAAAGGTTCTAAGAAAAACAACAATAATAATATATAATACTATATACATAGGTAAGAGAAAGCAAAAAACAGAACATAAAAAAAATGTATTTATATATGGACCCTGTTATGCAATAGTGTTTCAAGGGCCAAAAAAATTAAAAATTGAGTTAAGCACGGAATATTGTTTCAAATGCTATAATTAATAGTATTTTTTATGAATTATGGCCTAAAAAATTTATATTTAACTAGACGCAAAGCCCCGCCTTCGGCGGGGGCTTTACGCCTAGCAGGGGTCTGCGCCCCTGGACCCCCCTTGCTCGCCTTCATTGAAAATTGTGGATTTCTATAAAACATATACATATATACATACCGGTACATACAAACATTTTCTCAATTCATTTTTATAATATATAGATTATTTTAACGGTTAATTATTCATGAACTTAAGATTTTTTGTGAATCATATCCTTTCCGGGACTCTCCCGATACACAAACAAAAAATTTACGCCGATATTTTTTAGAATTCAAAATGTAAATAAATAAAAAAAATCGTAAACATGGGTAAATATTTATATTTTGTTACCATGGCAACTATTTCTCCTAATTTTTATTTTTTTCTTATTTTAACGGTTAATTACTCATTAACTTATTGTTATTTGTGAAACAAAACCTGTCCGGGACTCTCACAAACATACACAGAAAATTTCATCATAATTGGTTCAGTCGTTTAGGAGGAGTTCAGTCACATACACACTACAGAAGAATATATATAAAGATGTAACTTGCACAATTGACAAAAAAAATTATATATAATCCAAAGAAAACAAAAAACTTTAATGTTAATTTTCTCAAAACTCGGTAGCTGGAGTTTGACACACTAATGCGTAACAGGGTCCATATATCAAAGGCACTGTGAGGGAAATATTAAGTCCCACCCATGCGTTTTCTACTTGTGATTATTTCATTGTTTTTAAAAAAATATTATATATTTTTTAATGGAAACTTTCATGATTCAAACGTAGAAAATTTCCAATAAAGATTTTTATTTTCTTTTATAAAAACAATGAAATAATCAAATGTAGAAAACACATGGGTGGGACTTAATATTGACCCACACTGTACAACTCTCCACTATTTTTCAAAATATTCTCCACCATTATACAAGCACTTGTCGTACCGTTTTACAAATTTACCAATTCCTTCTTCATAAAGGGTATAACGGATTATCGCTCCTAATCAACACTAGACTTAAAGATGTGCTTGACGAACATCCGCCCTTAAGAGAGTCATAGTTACTCCCGCCTGTTTCAAGCTCCTTATCGTCGGCGCAGAACAACCCCAGAACTCGGTTTGTTCTGGATGGCTCTTTTCAGTTCCATCAACGTGAGACAGTAAACTTTAGTTGTGTTGGGGAAAGCATTTCGCTGACGATAAGGAACTTAAAAATGTTGTGAAACATTGGCTTATATCATATTGGATTCATGTCAAAAATTCGATGTCGAGATTTTGATGGATATATACGTTTTGAGGTCCCCTGAATCCAAAAAAGTGGTTTTACGCGACATGGTCTTTCTGTCTGTCTGTGGACAAAATATCTCAAGAACGAAAAGAGCTACTAGATTGAATTTTTATATTTAAGTAAGATACCCCCCATGGGACGTGACACGAAAACAGCCAAAGAGTACTAGTACTTTTTTCAGGGGCGGACTATTAGTTAGACTTAGTCCGCCACTGACTTTACTACTGTACTTTTTCAGTTTTTTGATTTTCTCAAAATTCGTTCTAATGATTGATTAAAATCAGGGGCGGATTAATGCAATTTTGTCGGGGGGGGGGGGGTTCTATTTTTTTATTTTTTTTTATTTAAGGACTTTGTCGGCATCTATGGCCATTTAGACCCCTTTCCTATTTATTTAAATTGATTGGTAACAAATTCAATTGAAATTAAAGAGAGTATTATTCAATAAATAATTAGCTTATAGATTACTAGTTTTTATAACTGCTTGAATTTCTTCTCGGGGGGGGGGGGGGGGGATCGCCCCCTCGCTCCCCCCTTTAATCCGCCCCTGATTAAAATTCATAACTCAATTATTTAGTTTAGATGCTTTTTAAAATGTATATTCTCATTTTGCTCTCAAAATTTTTTGAAGCCCACTTTACTTATTTTTTTTTTTTTTATACACTCACACTTTTTTCCCATTCACACACACATACACAAAGTCTTTTCGGCAACTTAGGTCATATAAGACTTAGACGATAACCGTTATTATGGACATATATATATTTGGGGTCCAGGCATTCTTATTTAGCCATTTGGTATCCAAATGGCTTAAATAAAATCATCGGATTGCCTGGGATACGAACCCTCGACCTTTGGTATACAAGGCAGGCTCGCTACCAACTCCGCCAAGCCCAAGGGCCACTTTACTCTTGTACTTCATAAGAAAGATAGGAAAAATCGGTGCCATGATAACAAAATATAAATATTCTACCATGTTTATAAATTTTACATCTTGAATTTTAATATATCGTGTAAACTAAATATATCTCGACATAAAAAATCTGCTGTGCGACCTACCAGATATTTTGTCAATATTTTTATTAATTATTGTCTATTCATTCATTCATTTTCATTTTGAATGGCCTTAGACACGTGTCCATTTTGGCCAGCTTTTATTGTCTATCAATGTCGAAAAAAGTATCTTTTTATTTTTCTATTATTATTATTATTATTATTATTATTATTTTTTTTTTTGTTAAAAAATTTTAATATTCTTTAAAATTGAAACCACAAACCGCCGACATCAACTACCTTTTAAAGGAGAGTGGACTTTTAAATCTTGCTAGCTATTTTCTTTTCATCATAAATTCCACTCATCCATCCTTCCTGTTCCATGAATTTTAACTTAGATATAAAACAAATATTTATATTTACCTAAGTGACTCTCTAAAATCTCATTAAAGTCTTTACTTCTCTCCCTAAAACCGGAAACCGAATTTAGACTTAACATTTTCCATTGATCTCTCCCATCAAATTAGATGGGTTCTGGGGAAAACCGCGTTTGAGTTGGCCTACTAAGAGATAAAGTTCAACTTGGAAAGGGAAATTTTACAATATATTATAGACGGGATTCTAAAATCAAAAGATAATTTTGAAAATTAATTTTATCTATTTAGGATGAGTTTGTAAATCCATAGTGGTTTGATTTTAAAGAGGATCACTTCTTCTGGCTCTTAGTTTAGCTGATTCTGTTCCTTCTTTTATCAGATGGCACAGCCACCAGATATTTTGTCAAATTAATATTAGCTCAAAATACATTTACGCAAAAAATTCATAAATTTGATGATGTATAGTACGAGGGCAATTCGGAAAGTAACCTCTGCTTTAAAAAGAAAAACAGTACATAGAAAAAATTTGGTGTGACTGGCCGCCCAGCACACAACTTTCTTTTAGCTTCGGTGTACGAAAGTTGTGTTCTGTGCTTGTCAAACCAGATTTTTTAGTTTTTGCCGATATATTAAAATGAATAAAGGATTGAAGAGGAAAGCAGCCAGGCAGGAGCCTCTATTAAATTAAACTCCTTTTATGCAAAACGTTTTGGGCGATTTAATCATGCCATCTTCAGTTACATTGGAGTTTTTTTATTAAATAGATTTGTCAACAGTCTGATCATAAGCTTGTTAATTTTACAATAGCCTATGTGTATAAATAACAATGTAAACAATTGTATATGATGAGAGTCTTTGTGAAGAGAATTTCCAAAAAAATGATCCCATAGGCTATTGTAAAATTAAAAAGCTTGTGATCAGACTGTTGACAACTCTATTTACTAAAAAATTCCAATGCAACTGAAGATGGCATGATTAAATCGGCCGAAACGTTTTGCATAAAAGGAGTTTAAATTAATAGAGGCTCTTCCCTGGCTGCTTTCCTCTTCAATCCTTTATTCAATTCTACATAGCCACTTTCTACATTAAAGATATATATTTATATTAAAATTCCTGATATAAACATGGGAAAATATTTATATTTTGTTAGCATGTCAACCATTTCTCCTATCTTTCCTATGAAATACAAGAGTAAAGTGTGCTTCAAAAGATTTCAATGGCAAAATGAGAATATAGATTTTAAAGAACAACTAAAAAATAAATGATTTAAGAATTTTAATCAAAATCGTTGGAGCGAATTTTGAGAAAATCAAAAAAAAAAAAAAATGAAAAAGTACATCAGTAATGAACTAATACTTTATGGCGGATTTTGATTAAAAGCTTATTTTCACGCCCTAGGGGTGTGTCTAACTTAAATACAAAATTTCAACCCCCTAGCTCAATTCCTTCATGCTTTAAATTGAACACACAACCAGACAGATCATGTTGCGAAAACCACTTTTTTGGACTTCAAAAAGTGTATATCCATCAAAATCTCGATATTGAAGAGAAAGGGCAAAGGGAAAGAAAATAGAGGCAAGAGAAAGTAAAAATCCAATTAGTTATTAAATTATGTGCATCTGAGTTTAAACCTTACACAGATTTGTTCTGTCCCGACGGCGCTAGCTTATTCTCAGCTTCCGCGACTAGGTAAATTATCTTGGGTTGAATCATCTTGGTTGTTGAGATTTACTCGGCGTTTCGTTTTCCTTTTGTACTGTAAAAACATAAATAAATAAATAAATATATATATATAGACCTATATATATCGTTGGCTTACTACGAAAAGTGACCAAGTCAAAATTTTGTGATTTTGTTTTTAAGTGACCAAGTTACTTGTTTGACATAGATCTACATAGCGAAAAGTCTCCAAGTCAATTGAATACGCTGCTGCCGCAGTCACTACAATATAACATAAATGCCAAATAATGATATGCTAAGAAATTTAAATCTTGTTTCCTGAAAAAAACAATAATTGACTTGGTCACTTTTCGTAGTAAACCGACGATAAATATATATAATTTAAATACCCTCAAAGAAAAAATTTCATGAAAATTTGTTCAAAATTTATACTTAGGTCCGGAACCCAGGGGCGTAGCGAAGATTTTTCATGGGAGAGGAGGAGACGTAAAATGGGAATATTATTAAATCTAAACAAAATGTATTTATTATATAAATGTTTGGTTCAACAATGTATGAAATCCATTGTGACACCTTCGTAATGACTTTTCGCCAGCTCTGAAGATGGTTCAAACGCGGAACGGAAACGTCAGCTGTGTGGATTAAATAAATAAAGTAAAATATTTAGCCTCTCATTAATCTATCCTCTTATGAATAAATCTAACCAAATAAATATATCACTTTTAGACAAAAAAATAAAATAGAATTTTGTTTTTTTAATTTGTTTGTTTAAAGGTATTTTTCGGCCATTTAGACCCCATTCCATATTTATTTCAAATGATTAGTAGCCAATTCAAATGAAATAAATATTTCTCTGGGACGGGAGGTGAACCCGGGACTCTAGTCACAAGAAGCTAATGTCTTCCCCTTGACCCACGGGTCACGGGCAAAAAGTATTTATTTAGTTCAAAAGTATAAGCCTTGCGATATTCTAATTTGTCCTAGAAAGATACATGGATAGAACAGATACATGAGAAAATCTCATTATAACAAGAGCTCTAAAATTGCATGCCTTATTTGAAAATAACTAAACATTAATATCGAAAATAATTAGATATTTCAAAAATATTAAACTCTGAGATGACCTAATTTGGTCCAGAAATATACAACGAGATCGTAATCATAGGGGAATATTAAACTTTTAAGCGATGCTAATGAAAATAGGACAAAACAATGATTCTCAAACAGTGGCGGTTCCAGATACCAGAATATATATACAAATGAAATTTTTAAGTATTTTAAAATTTTATATTAAAAATAAAATTTTTTTCCAAAAAAAAAAATATTTTTCTCAAATCTCAGGGGGAGGGGGTAATTATCCCCTTTACTCAGCCCCCCCCTTTTTCTCAAAGAAAGTAAGAAACAAATGCTATACAACTTTTATTCTTGCTTAAACTTTTTATTTGAAGGGTGTGTCCTCGTTCCTAATTTGATTGAATTATTCCAAAAATTTCTATATATGTACAGTGAGGAACAAAATTAAGTCCCACTGATACGTTTTCTACTTGAGATTATTTCATTGTTTAAAAAAAAAAATATATATTTTTTAATGGAAACTTCCATGGTTCAAATCTAGAAAATTTCCAATAAAGATTTTCATTATCTTTTATAAAAACAATAAAATAATCACATGTAGAAAAAGTATGGCTGGGACTCCTCACTGTACAGTGAGGGACAATATTAAGTCCCAGCTATACGTTTTCTACATGTGATTATTTCATTGTTTTTATAAAAGAAAATGAAAATCTTTATTGGAAATTTTCTAGGATTGAACCATGAAAGTTGCCCTCGGGGCTTGGTGTAGAGGTTAGCGTGCTAACCTCGTATACCAAACGTCGCGGGTTCGGACCCCAGGCAGTCCGATGATTTTATTTAAGCCAATTGGATACCAAATGGTTTAAATAAGAATGCCTGGACCCCATATATGTATATTAAATCAATAACGGTTATCGTAAATGTCTTATATGGCCTGAGTTGCCGAAAAGACTGTGTGAATGTGTGTGAGAGTGTGAGTGTGAATGAGAAAAAAGTGTGAATGTTTAAAAAAAAAAAAAAAAAAAACCATGAAAGTTTCCATTAATATATAATATTTTTTTTTTTTAAACAATGAAATAATCACAAGTAGAAAACGTATGGGTGGGACTTAATTTTGTCCCTCACTGTACATTGAATATAAAATGTGATTTTGCGATTTTACTAGTTGAAGGCAGACTTTTATAAATAAAAGTTATTATTATTAAAATAAAATCAAAACAAACATATAATAAAATGGGTCATGTTTTGATATACTTGAAATTAAATGAATATAAATAAAGCAAGAGAAGAATTTCAAATAAATTATATCCACATACAGGTAAATAACGAATAAATAAACTCTACAAATTTTATGATTAAAAAAAAAAATGGTGGATGGAATAATCCCTCACCCTTCACTAACACAAACACTTTTAATTAAGTACATTATAATGTTTTTATGCCATCAATTTAAAGTTGATAGGTTTAAATCAAATGTTATGTTGTTATATTCCAACCAATTTAACAGAACGATTTTAAATCCACCAATTTATTTCCGGACGGACATAGACAATTATTATCTAGCTAGATAACAACAACAACAACAACAGAGATGGAATTTGTTCCGTGTTTCCGGTAATATTCAAACTAACATAACTAGTATTTATAAAATCACTATTTAAAATATTCGATGGTGATTTGAAAACAATTTCCAGAATACTACACAAGAAATCGATTTAATAGTAGTCTAATGCCGGAATTACAACCAGCACCGAGTTCTTTTTGGGGCGAACCCCCAAATATCTCCCTGCCCCCCCCCCCCCCCCAATGATGCCACTGGAGAGAAGTGGCTGTCCATTAGATATTTAAAAGGAGAGGATGTCAGCCTCTATCTCATTATATTCTCATAAATAAGAACTGATTATTTAATTTAATTTAATGATGGCATTATTTAATTAAAGCCGAATTTCAGAGGAAGATAATTTATTCTTGGTCAAAATTAAAAGATGGTATTATAATTTTCATATACCTATATATAGGTATATATATATATATATATATACCGGTATATATATTATATATATATACAGTAGAACCTCGATAAGTTAAACCTCGCTAAGTTCAAAACCTCCGTAACTTAAAAACTTTTTCAATTCCCTTCCCTTGACAGCGTAAAACCTCTATTACTTAAAGAACAAAACCTCGGTAACTTAAACAAATATTTTGAGCATAGCCCTCGATAACTTAAAATAATATTTTGGTGACCTCTATAACTTAAAGTATTTCTTTACATATCATCGAAAAAATAGTTAATGCAGAAAATCAAAAATACATGAAGCAGAAAAAAATTACTGATTTTTTTGTAAATAAATAAATCTATTAATTTAATTTATATTTAACTAAACTATTCTAAATAAACAAATAGATCAAACGAAATTCCTTTTTCACTCACGTGCCCAAAGTCAATAAACCTCGGTACGTTAAAAATTATATTCAATAACCTCTCTAACTTCAACTCTCGATAAGTAAAAAACTCGATAACTCAAATTTCTAACCGTTTCCCTTGAACTTTAACTTATCGAGGTTCTACTGTATATACCAGAAGATCATAGATTTGTGTGGTGATATATATATAAGGTTGAGTTTTAAGTCTTTGCCGGATTTGTATGTTTATAAAATTAAAAGAATGATTCAAAGTTACAAAATTAATGGGGATAGTAATCACCACCCAAATCTATGATCTTCTAGTTTTGGCAGCTCGTTGATGCCGTCCTCAAAAGACTCTGGTGATCGCGACTCAAGAAACTCCTTTTATATATGTAAAAAAAAAAAAAAATTTTTAAAGATTGCAGAAACTCAAAATGTTTCAAGAAAAAAATAATTAAAAACATTTTTTCCGCGCCCGTATTAATTTTAAACACCGGAGCCCGGCCAGGCTTTACACAGCCCTGCTCAAAGTGTTAATATATGTAAAAATAAAAAGAAATTATAGATGCAATTTCGGTTCATACAAAAATAAATTATTAAATTTGCATATACCATTAGATGTATATGAGAATTGCCGTAGGTGCATGGGGTGTATTTTTATTTTGTGGCAAATGGGCCCGAAACGACAGCACTGGTCAAGATTGAAAGACTGTCTTTCATTTGCCACAAAATAAAATTACAGCCCATGCGTCTACGGCAATTCTCATATACATCTAGTGGTATATGCAAATTTAATCATTTATTTTTGAATGAACCGAAATTGCATCTATCTAAGCAATATTAACAGTTTATCGTCCTGAAGATGGGATCGATGTGATTCCGAAACGTCGACGATAATTAAATAAAGTTTTTTTATCACTTGCTAGCTGCAATACATCTTCCTAATCCTAATAATTACCACTCAGTCATTGAATTTCTTCTACTTAAAAAGAAATTATATACAATATCATCTCAATGAAACAAGCGAAATAAATAGGGTCGGGGTCTAAATGGCCTCAGATGCCGAAAGACTTTAAACAACAAGTAACCATTTCCCTTTAGAGTTGTAACATATTAATATTATAGGAATCAAGGTGTTGGTGGGAGGAGGAGCCTGCCCCCCCCCAAACCCCCCCCCCCCCGGGGGGGGGGGGGGCCCCCCCCCCCCCCCCCAAGGTGTTGGTGAAGAATTTATTTAAATAATCAATTGTTTAGCTGCGTTATGAGACCACAAATCGTATTTCTTTGTTTTACCTTTCAACGCTGTTGTTTATCCAGTTGTGAGAAGGTTTACTGTGTGACGGCCCAATTTCATATCACTTGCTTTTGATGCTTATGATGCAAAGCGTTTTGCAACAAATTATCCAAATTTAATGACTACAGGTGGCGAAGACAGTTCAAATAGACCTAAAACATAATAATTAATTCAGAATAAGTTTCATTTTTCTTTTCTTCTCGAAAAAACAATAGCTATCTCTTTATTTAATTAAAAAAAAAAATATATATATCTCTAAAAAGGAAATCAAACCAAATATTCGAGAAGGAAGTGAATTGTTTCTTTATTTCTTTCATTTTGTAAAAGACAATTGAAGAGATAATTGATTTTATTATAAATTTTAATTGTCATTTATTTATTTAAAAGCAACTTGACAATCAAAAGGTTTCTCCAGGAAATGGGAATTTACGTAACCCAATTTTATTTATATTAATAGCCGAAGTGAAGGATTTAATTTCCTGTCATGTAGGTTGGATAAAAGATAGAAATAGTGGATATTTAATTAGAGTTTCTCAAAATGCGAAATACAGCTGAAAGGTTGAGAATAAAGGAGAATGCCAAATGGAAAGATAAAAAAAATAATGAAATACAAAACAGTTTCTAGAGAAGATAAAATGAATAAATTGTTCAAATAAAAATCCAAATCAATTAAGACCACGTCAGGTTAGAACAAATGACAATGTTGATAAACTTCAAAGAAGCTTTGAATCCGAGTGGGTGTTTTTATATTATAATAGAACGACGGTAGATTCAGATCAGAGGATTAAAAAAAAGCGTTGTAAAAAAAAAACTAAGGGAAAGCCGGGATTCCCAATCGATTAGGCCTATATAATATATATATAATGAAGGATGAGTAAAAAGGCCAAGCAGCTATTATTATTTCTTTATTGGTATCAAACCCACAGCGACGTTTCGGTCGACTATGCGACCATCTTCATGGCTAGGGTTCAGTCAATAGTAACCCTCTTAAGTTCTTTGATAGACATTTATTTACAATTTACGATCTATCACAATTACATTCAGCTCGGTCGCCAAGCCAAGCCGGATGGGGGTCCCCCCCCCCCCCCCCCCCCCGGGGGGGGGGGGGGGGGGGGGGTATTTTTTTTTTTTTTTTTTTTTTTATATAAAAATTTTTTTTTAAAAATTACATAAAGATCCTGCAAAAAGAAAAAATCTGTTTTTCTTACTAATGTTAACATCACCTGACTTCCGGAAGTAACTTCCTGTTTATCCTGTGTGAATGTTTCCTCCGGCCGTTTCTACTCATTATTGAAGCTGAAGTATGCCGTCAACAACTAGAATAAGTGCGTGGCAAGAAGAATTTTTTAAAAACACGTCGCTCTGGGTTTGATACCAATAAAGAAATAATAATAGCTGCTTGGCCTTTTTATTCATCCTTCTACATATTGATTCAGCTATTCACCTCGCTTACATATATATATAAATTTGCTAATTAATATTTTTCATAAATAATGGTGAGATTTTGTATTAATCAGCATCCAAGACTTTGCAAAGCATAACTCCGCTTTTGGGGTAAGACGCTTTTATAGCGATTGAAGAAGGAGGCTTATAATTGCACCGACAAAATGAAAGCAAACGGTGCGCACACGGATAGGATTGATTGACTACTGATTGCAAAATTCTTCTCCCTGTGACTAGGGGTGCGCAAAATAATCGATTATTTTTCACGATCGATTATTTTTGGGAAACATGCGTTTGAAAAGATGGGTTGAGACTCGCATGCTAAAAAAAAAACAAACGTCAAATGATTTTGACGAGTGAGAAAAAATGAAAATTTTAAGAAAACAATTTTCGCAAGAGGGAGAAAATAGAAATTTTACAAAAAAAATGGAAATTTTACCGGTGAAAAAAAGGTAGGGCTATAATCGATTTTTTTTTTTCATATTCGATTATTTTTTCCATAATCGAAAGCCCATATCTGTGACACCTGCTGAGAATCATAGTGGCGAAAGTTCGAAATTCAACAATTCGAGAAAAGGCGTTTGAAAGTTTTATAAACATAAAGACTACTGTGTATTTAAATAGCCGGGTAACAAATAAATAGGCCAGAGTCAATAGCAAAGAATGGAAATATATAATATTTTCGCCACTTTGGCACTCAAAAGAGAAGGCGTTTTAACAACGTTTCGTGGGCTTAAAGGTGGAATTCCGAACAACGCGACAGAGCGGCAGCGTCAATAGCGTCACTGCAGCCGCGACAGTGTCGCGCTTGTGGCTTCCGATGTCGGCGTCAGTAAACAAACGCGACCTATTGTCCTTACCTAAAAAATGTTAATCCTATCAATATTTCATCTTCATTTTCGTTGAAGTCCGCCATTTTGTTTATTGTTTTGTTATGACAACGCTCCGGCAGCGGCCGATCGAGAACAACGGGGCAGTGTCACTGCTTAGTGCAAAGAACCCAAGAGGAGACATCTAAAATACTAAATTACTTCAAAGACTGGCGCCTCAAAACAAATCCGGATAAATCAGAAGCCATACTCTTCACAAAAAAGCGAAAATACCTCCACACACGCATAACAATAGAAGACTACCCCTTGAAATGGCAGCCCTCAGTCCGATACCTTGGAGCCTTTCTTGACAGGAGAAACAACTGGACAGCACATATAAAGAAAGCCAAACAAAAGCGCAGCAGTCACTCAGCATCCTCTGGCCGCTCCTCAAAAGTCAAAGCCTACTTCCTCTGGAAAGCAAACTCATCCTCTACAAAATAGTAATCCGACCACTCATCACATACGCAGCTCCAGTCTGGTTTCCCCATATCTCCCGGTCATCTCTCTTGCAGCTCGAAAGGATCCAATCCAAAATACTAATACTTTGCTAATATCTCGAGAACCGTTTGAGATACAATGTTTACACTTTACACATAAAACAATCGGAATAATGAACATAAATCGTGTACAGAAGCTAAACATTGTATCTCAAACGGTTCTCGAGATATTAGCAAAAACCCAAAAAAAATTCAACTTTGACACCCTGTATCTTGAAAACGAAGCGTTTGGGCATTTTAAGTTTATAGGAAAAAAAAGTCTTATTTTTTCATGTAGAATCATCTCCTTTTCTAGATACCTGTTATTTCTGGGCACCCTTTATTTCATATACAGGGTAAAAGAAAGTAAAATCTAGGAATGCCAAAAAATCTTTTCAGATCTAACACAACCAACAACCGTAATCGGTTCAATTTAGTTGGAGAAGTGCACAGTACTTAAAAACGCCTGCAGAATAAGCAGTCGAAACGTTGTATAAATAATTAATAACAAAATGTGGTCTATAATTACAAACTCCTATAATAATAGTAATAATAATAATAGAAACCTTTAAACACATTTAATTAAGTTGTTAGAAAAAATGAACCTTTACCTCAATTATTTTATTTAAATTAAATTTTCCAGTAGAAGAAATTGTGAGTGCATCTTTGAGTTGGTACTAGGTAGAATTTCTTGCTTGTTCACTGAGGTCTTCTTCAACAAACTCCTTGGAATGTCGTTACGGTATCTCGAAGTAAATAGGAGTATGGTTCAGGATGCATTGCCACTGAAAGCTCCTCTCCAATACAGAGTAGCCTATATGAAAAAAAATTGATGGTTAAAATCAACTTGATAAAATTATAAATCAATTCTAACAATTAAAATTTATTGAGTCCAAATTAAACATAAAGAAAAATATTATTTTTAGTAAAAAAAAAAAAAAAAATAAATTCTAGTCATGATTCATTTGATAAAGGTGTTTAAAATTTTTCCTCTGATCCTTATCTCCAAGTGTTTGTGTTTACTTGCTTGCTGCCCTTTCTATGAGATGTGTGTTCTTCTATTCCTTTTATAAATTGGCTTAAGAACTTAAGCCATTAAGGCGAGAAAAAAACTTAGAAAAGCTTAAGAGGGAGAAAAAGAGTTAGAGACTAAAAAAGAAACAAACGATCGAGAGGTAGCTAGGCTATTTGTTAGCTACTTATTTTTCTATTATATATCTATTCTTATGAAATAGGAAATTTATTTATATCAAAATATGAGTGAGAGCTTAGAATTATATACCCTAACTATAAAAAGAGTTTTTGATTAATTTTGTTTTTAAGATAAAACACAGATATCGTGATAAACTTAAAAAAATATTTCAATTTTTACAAAATTTCACATTTTGTCTGTTGCTCTAAATGTAATAGATGATTGTATAGACAGGAGAAGGAGCTGGTGCAGCCAAAAATAAAAGCCTCCGATTTAATACAATTCAACGAGACGTTTCGGGTCAATTTTATTTACCCACTTCAGTCCTTCAAAATTGTAAAAATCAAGGAGTTGGTCAATAGGGCAATACATGTGAATTTGTCCTGGTGAGTTGGACCATCGTACTTATTAAGAGACAATGCTCATCATCATTCACTCTATTCAAGAATAATTAATGAATATATTACTAAGAAAATAATAATACTAAAAAAAAATATTTGTCATTAAGACTCATAATTTCAGGCATGGGACACGACAGGGGACTGTGTATTGGGGGGTTTGAAGTTCATTTAATCGAATATTACTAATTTAATAAGGATAGCGAAGGGCAGCCAGGAAAAAATCAAATCAGATAAAAATACAATCAATCTTTATCAGATTTTCTTTATTTGATTGTCGACGTTTCGGACGCCAGTCGCGCCCTTCCTCAGGACAATCAATTGCCAAGGAAAAAAATACAGATGGACGTTTTAGGTTCATCAATCATCATTGATTGCATGAGGCTTGAAGCAATGCCATCGATTGACACATTCAGTTTGTTAACTATTGAAATTGTGTTAGATCTATTCCAAGCACTATTTCAGTTTTCGTTAAGATACCTAAAACGCCCATCTGTATTTTTTCCTTGACCATTGATTGTCCTGAGGAAGGGCGCGACTGGCGTCCGAAACGTCGACAATCAAATAAAGAAAATCTGATAAAGATTGATTGTATTTTTATCTGATTTAATTTTTCCTGGCTGCTTTTCGCTATCCTTATCAAGTTAAACAGTCATATTCTTCATCATCTTCGTGGATTACTAATTTATATTACTATTGAATTTCAAGAATAGCTAATATATTATCTTTACTAATACTTATTATTCAGTAATAATAAGATGTATTATATAAAATTTGCCTGGGACTGCGATTTTCCAATTAGTAGCGAAATTCCCAAATAGAGATTGTACAGAGAGATATAATATAGGATAATTATGGAAATTTATTTATATCTTACCATTTTATAAATGCTGATACTGGAACTTTAAAACTTGGATAATCTTCCTCCTGGTTCTTTTTGTCGGATGCTTCAGTTCAGTATTCACAAGGATATTTCCCAGAAATATTGACCAAAGGAAAAATCATTCACAAGCCAAAGTGCTATAAAAAAAAAATAATAAAATAAAATTATTATTTTACATTTGATTTAAAAGAGTAGTTCAAAAGGTAAAATAATACGTTTTCTGAGAGAAAATTTTTATTCACAAAATCAAAGAGATAAATAAAGTTAGTTAAGCACTGGTACATATTACTTTCCACTTTGTCCCCATAGTTTTATAAGCTTTTGTTTCATATGTAAAGCAATCTATTGAAAAAGGCATCATATTTTATCACACTGAGACGACCAGGGCAATTAGCATGACAGGAGTAGAACTGCTCTTGAGATGTTGTGTGACAAAACCCGCATGGACTGTATTAGAACACTCTCCATATTCTGGATTTCACTCCAAGTGATTTTCATCTCTTCGGACCGTTGAGGAATCTTTTCAAAACAGATGCGATGTTCAGAAGATTATGTGACCTCGACTCTGGAATATCTTCTATGCCTCTTTTGATAGATGGCTCTACAGTTGAACATTCATGAGGAGAAGAAATGTGTACTAGCTTTGATTCTACATAATGTTTCAACAAACAGAGTGAGGCATGAATGAGGATTGATTGAATAAACATTTTGTCTCATAAAACTTAATTCCTTACTTTTTGAATCACCTTCGTTTAAATTACAAATTAACGATGTGTTAATATAACAGATTTAATTATAAAGTTTTTGTGCCCTTTCTCAAAATATTCAAATTTTTTAAATAATTGAATTTTCTTCTCTCCCAAATACGTCTAGAGATTCTTGGTCATAATTTGCATGAAATGTTGATATTGGCTTTTGATGACGAATTTTAATGGAAGGCATATGAACCTCTCAGTTAGAGCTAATATTTACTAATAGTTAACGGAATAGCCAACAACTCATAGGTGGGCTATGTTTATTGAGAGATTGGTTTAAGGGAAACATGACCTATTTCTCTTTTCCTCTTTATTGAGAGAGAGGGAAATAATAAATAAATCTCTCTCATAATGCAACATGCTGTTATTAAAATATTCATTACTATTAAGAATCATAGTATCAAGATTTTTAAGATAGTATAGAGATGTATATAATGTTATATATATAAATGGGATCAAAATAAATTCACATAGGTATGTTTTGATCTAAAGATAATGTATCTATATATATATATAATAAGGTGGTCCTTATTTTGGACTTTTTTCGACGATAGTCCTAAATCGGTTCTAAATATATAAAAATATTCCTGCCAAATTTCAGAACTTAATAATAATATTAACCCGGTCTCCTCGACAGCCAGTTTTTAAATGGAAATAACATGGGAAACGTTCTTTTGTGTCTTTAAAATTTTGTAACTCAACGGAACAACATCATGGGAAGAGCATATCATATTTGTATAGGAAATCTAACGCTCTACAAAAAAGGTCTATGATTTTTGGGTTACTCTACTGGTTCAAAAGTTATGCGAAGTCAAAGTTGAGGTTATAGTCAATTTCATGGCTTTTTACTCTTTCTTACCTCTATATATATGTTAATATAATAGAGAGAAAAAGTATTTGATTCATGTCAAAAATTGGATGTCGAGATTTTGATGGATATACACGTTTTGAGGTCCCCTGAATCCAAAAAAAAAGTAAAAGTGGTTTTCGCGACATGGTCTGTGTGTGTCTGTGAACAAAATATCTCAAGAATGAAAAGAGCTAGAGATTGAAATTTTATATTTAAGTTAGGTACCTCCCTGGGAAGTAACACTAAGCTTTTAAACAAAATCGGCAAAAGAGTACTAGTTTACTTTACTGATGTGCTTTTTCAGTTTTTTTGATTTTTAAAATCCTTTTAACGTTTTTTATAAAAATAAAAAAAAAATTTTTTTTTTTATCTTTTTTTTAAAAAGGTTATCCTCTTTTTTTATTTTTAAACTTTTCTTTTCTTTTAATTTTTAAAAAAAAATAAAAAAAGCTTAAAAAAAAAAAAAAAAAAAAACTTCACCCCCCCAACTTATATTTAACAAGAGGATTAGAGGTTTTAAAAAAAAAAAAAATTCCTTAAAAAAATTTTTTTTTTTTTAAAAAAATTTTTTTTTTTTATTATAAAATATTTAAAAAAAAAAAAAAATTTTTTTTTCCGGATTAATATTAATATTAAGTGCTGAAATTTGGAAGGAATATTTTTTATATTTTTGGAATCGATTTAGGACCATCTTCGAAAAAATCCAAAATAAGGAGAACACTAATATATACACCATATCAAGAGGCAAAATTATCAATTGCACTAATTATGGGCAGCAGAAAATATGTGCTTAATATAATATTGTTGATAGTGGATAAAAATCGTTGGTTATTTCTTATAACAAATGAAAAATTAAACATTTTAAATGAATCCCCCTTTCCATCTCTGTTTATCGAGGTGAGTAAACTCATTAATCCACAAAGATATATGTGCTTTTCACCTATGTATTTCTTTACATTCCTGCCCTGGCTGCCTTATATTTTCCACTCCCACCCTAGAAAAAAAATAAAAATGTCTCTTGAATAAATTGTACTCATTAATAAAACAACTACATCTTAAAAAATGCCCTAATTTTTCTCTCAACCGGAAGGAGACAAAAAAAGACGGTCATTTATTTTCTCCCTTCTGCTATAAAACGTTTATTAGCTACTGATAGAATTCCAAAAATATTTTCAATTTTTTTTTAAACGTAAAAAAAGAATTAATGGATCTATTTTGGGTAGAGATGTAAATATACTTGAAATACCTTTTATATATTATACCTGAGCGCCTTCTCTGGAATACAAGATTGAAAGAAGTTTCATGAAGCGTCTAATTGGAACCCGTTGGAGAACGTTGACGGTCTCATCCATGAAGAAGGGTGAAGTGTAGCGTCCAAAACGTCGGCTTAGTTAAATTTGTCTCTGGTCTCATCAGGAAAATAGACGAGCAAGCCGATTCAGGTGGTATAGTTCTCTGAAAATGAAATCGACTTGAAGAAATGAATAGAGGTAATGACGGTTGAAAGAATATAAGAGTAATAAATAGTAAAAATATTATTGGGTTTTTGATAAAACAACATATATAGAATAGAAGAAAACAATATTTTAGCTCATAAATATGTTATTGCAACTTATAAGAATTATAAAGAAAAATTAAAGAAATGGAACAAAATAAAAGATATACAACCTCAGAGTAAAGGCAATGAATATATATATTTTTTTATTTCTCGGTCATACTCTTTGACCACTTGAATTATCTTGATTTGATTTCTCCTTTTTTTTTTAGATAAAAATAAAAGCAATTTTTCATGTGATTTGTTGTAAGCATAAAATTATCGAGTATGTGAATATTATTTCACTACTTTGAATAGTTTTGGCAGATGTTAACAGTAATTAAATAAATATATTTGGAATTTTTATAGACTTACAATATGGTGGAAAAATAGAGACAAAAGCCATAAATGAGAGAATCACAATGAAATTAGCGGCGGATTTCTAAATGGCAATCTGATGGCAACGTCGCATTGCTGTAGCTATGATTAGAGAGCCAAATATAATTTTACAGATAAAATTAATAAAAATAAAATAGAAAAGATAACAAAATTTTGTGGGTGAATTGATCATTTAATCCTAAATATAATAATGGCTTCCAACGGTGATAAAGTAGAAAGTCCCCTTAATCCCTGATAATATGATTTTAAAAAAAAAGTGCAGGAGGTGGATTTGAACTCGCCAAGTTTGGTTACGTGAGAATGGAAAAAAAAATGACGACGAATTAACCACTTGAGCCACACTTTACTTAAATAAAACAAGGAAAAATAAGCCATAAGAGAAACATGAAATAAAAGAATTATTAAAACAATTTTAATAGTCCACATATGATATATCATTTTTTAGTATATTTTATGCAGATTAATAATTTATAATGCAAATTTCAAAAGGATGCATGGTTTTCAAATTATTCAATAGGCAAAAGTCACATTGTGAATGCCTTAATGTAATTAAACCAAAAACTCTATATAACATATGATACATGTCATTAATTCTTGAATTTCCCCTGATTTCAGAGAACTAAAGCCCTTTTAATTATATGATCTAATTTGGGAGTTATTGGCGATCAAAGTTAAGCTTATTTTCGATCTTAATGACATCAACACTCAATTCTATATATTTTCGAAAAAGCTTATTTAGCATTGTCTGATTAAAACCAAATTTTTACCAGAGATTTATAATTAATAAATGAGTTTTTTTCTAAAGTTTCATTAAGATTGGTAAAGAAATAAATAAAATATTGACTATTTTGTAAATTGAGTTTTAGAATTGGGATCTCAGATTCAAGCCCAGACCCGCTCCCCAGATCGCTCTCTTTACACATCCGAGATTCCGAATTCTAAAACTCAATTTACAAAATAGTCAATATTTTATTTATTTCTTTACCAATCTTAATGAAACTTTAGAAAAAAACTCATTTTTTAATTATAAATCTCTGGTAAAAATTTGGTTTTGATCAGATAATGCTAAATAAGTTTTTTCGATAATATAGAATTGAGTGTTGTTGACGTCATTAAGGTCGAAATTAAGCTTGACTTTGATCGCCAATAACTCCCAAATTAGATCAAATAATTATAAGGGCTTTAGTTCTTTGGATTCAGGGGGAATTCAAGAATTAATGACATGTATCATATGTTAGATAGAGTTTTTGATTTAATTACATCAAGGCATAAACAATCTGACGTTTGCTCATTGAATTATTTGAAAACTATTCATGCTATTGAGATTTTGATTATAAATTATTAATCTGCATAAAATATACTAAAAAATGATATATCATATGTGGACTATTAAAATTGTTTTAATAATTCTTTTATTTCATGTTTCTTATATGGCTTATTTCTCTTAATTTCATTTAAGCAAAGAGTGGCTCAAGGGGTAAATTCGTCATCATTTTTTTTCCATTCTCACGGAACCAAACTTCGCGAGTTCAAATCCACCTCCTGCACTTTTTTTTTAAATTCTTAACTGTTTTTTATACCTCATGTTTGGGGGGGGGGGGGGGGGCTGGGACGCGCGCCAAAAATCACCTGGCACGGAGGAGGGTTCCAAGTGTCCTTCTTTTGTATTATGACAGCATGTTTCAAGCCTGTTTGAGTTAACCAGGATTTAACATATGATCGACATATGATAGAAATTGTGAAAGGATGAGAGGCGATAAGGGGGGGCTAAGAGTGGGAATGTTTCATTCATATGCCGATTGAGGCGCTGTTGACGTATTTTTGATCCAACCAGAGTCGGCAAGTTTTATCCCGCCGAATATAATACATGGTTTTATACTTGTATAAAACTATCACGGATAAAACTAGGTCCGATGTATAAAACTGTAAAAAACCAACTCCCCTGAAAAAACAGCTTAAAAGTTTTTATTTCATATTTTTTAATGTTTTAGTGCATTGACGATGTTGTTTGCTTTTTATTTATTGAATAATATAATCAAAATGTTAATAAAATAATTGAAAAATGAAATTCAAAAATTAAATATGGAAACCTAACCAACAGCTGTCAATTCATTTGTAAGTATATTTATTATTTTCTTTAATTAATTAATATCAGATAATTAAATTTAGTTTGCTTTTATTTTTTTAGGTTTCTGATAAGGATCTAAACACATGGAAAATTAATTTTAGAATATATATGGCCCGAAAATTGGAATCTGACAGGTGTGGCAAATCTATCACCTCAAGATTTTAAAATATTCAAAAGTGATATTTGTTTTGGTTTCTATAATAGAAAAAGAAGAAAAACTATACTACTGCTTTTAATTTTATCTTAATTTGTTCTTTCAAGATGCATTTTTATATGGTTAATAAAGCAAAAACAAAATTTGAATTAAAACATTTGGAAAGCATCTTATCTTATTTTTCATTATAAAATTATCTAAGTTGAAGAGAAGTTGCTGTTGATGTTATGTAATGGAAGAGAGTAAGACAGGTGCAGCAAATAAAGAGAGCCATTGTATGCCAAATGCCGAAAAAGAGATGTTTCGCACAAAATTGTATTCGTCCATCCTCAGTCTCTCAGTTCTTAGTATAAGCCTACCAGAACTGAGGATGGACGAATAAAATTTTGTCCGAAACGTCTCCTTTTCGGCATTTGGCATCCAAATGCTCTCTTTATTTGCTGCACCTGTACTTGCTCTCTTCCATTTTATAAAATTACCCAAAAAAGAATTATTAAATGTCAAAATAATAAGTATGAATATACTGAATTTTGATTATGTTTTGTTCATGCCTAATGTATTAAAAGAATGTATTGCATACAGGGGCGTACCGAGGCAGTTGGGGGCCTGGGGCGGCATTAGAAGAGGGGGCCTTATATTGAATTTTTTTTTTTTTTGGGGGGGTGCTCATCTTTAAATATCCTCCTCCATACACAAATAATATTTTTAAAATACCGTATATCCCTGAACCCCAAGGGCTCCGGGGTCTCAAAGTGAAATTTTCATTAAATTTTTTTTTTTAATCTAAATTTTCCCATTTTTACTTGAGCCCTGAGGGCCCCGGGGCCTCTCAAAGAGAAATTTTTAATAAATTTTTTTTTTTTATAAATATATGGGGGCCTATGCCGGCTCGGGGCCTGGGGCGGACCCCCCCCCCCTCGGTACGCCACTGATTGCATACACAAACTTTAAACAATACCTGTATTAGACTGGTAGTGAAGTGTTTAATCATTGTAACATAATAAATAAATGAATTGTATATTTACATAAAAATATTTTGTTATTTTTAGGCTGAACGCATACCGATCGAGCAAAAACTTTTTCGAACAAAACGTTTTTGCCTGAAACTTTTTTCAATTCTTATCATTAGTCAAAGAAATTGATTTTCGGTTTAACTGTGGTTTATTTGTAACAATTGAAATTGAATCCCTGGCAGTGCCGTAACAAGGGTATGAAGCGCCTGTGGCAAGCGTCTAACTTGCGCCCCCCCCTTCCAATCATCCAGTGTTTCCTAACCTTTTTTTGGCCAAGTTCCTCATTAATGATATATCATCTGTGATAATACCCTGCTCATTTGCTCCTCTAGATACGTTCTCCAACACCAGCCAGCGTAATTGGTTAAAATTGTGGCCTTCATGCCAACATAAATAAAAAAAAGTTATTTAAAAATTTGTCAAAATTCCCTAAACATAGGGGTTACCAAAATTTATATTCCACAAATCCTTTCTCTCGTTTAAATGGCAGATAAATGAAATTATAAGTTAGCATAAAAAATAAAAGGAAATTGATAATAAGATTTAAAAAAAAAAGTGCAGGAGGTGGATTTGAACTCGCGAAGTTTGGTTACGTGAGAATAAAAAAAATGACGACGATTTAACCACTTGAGCCACACTTTGATTAATTAATACAAGAAAAAATAAGCCATAAGAGAAACATGAAATAAAAGAAGTATTAAAAATATTTTAATATTCCACATATGATATATCATTTTTCATTACTTTTTATGCTGATTAATAATTTATAATCAGAATCTCAATAGCATGGATAGTTTTCAAATAAATCAATGGGCAAACGTCATATTGTTTATGTCTTGATGTAATTAAACCAAAAACTCTATCTAACATATGATACATGTCATTAATTCTTGAATTTCCCCTGATTCCAGAGAACTAAAGCCCTTTTAATTATTTGATCTAATTTGGGAGTTATTGGCGATCAAAGTTAAGCTTATTTTCGACCTTAATGACATCAGCACACTCAATTCTATATTATCGAAAAAGCTTATTTAGCATTTTCTGATCAAAACCAAATTTTTACCAGAGATTTATAATTAAAAAATGAGTTTTTTCTAAAGTTTCATTAAGATTGGTAAAGAAATAAATAAAATATTGACTATTTTGTAAATTGAGTTTTAGAATTGGGATCTCAGATTCAAGCCTAGACCCGGTTCACAGAGCGCTCTCTATGACCAATCCGGGATCCCGAATTCTAAAACTCAATTTACAAAATAGTCAATATTTTATTTATTTCTTTACCAATCTTAATGAAACTTTAGAAAAAAACTCATTTATTAATTATAAATCTCTGGTAAAAATTTGGTTTTAATCAGACAATGCTAAATAAGCTTTTTCGAAAATATATAGAATTGAGTGTTGATGTCATTAAGATCGAAAATAAGCTTAACTTTGATCGCCAATAACTCCCAAATTAGATCATATAATTAAAAGGGCTTTAGTTCTCTGGAATCAGGGAGAATTCAAGAATTAATGACATGTATCATATGTTAGATAGAGTTTTTGATTTAATTACATCAAGGCATAAACAATCTGACGTTTGCCCATTGAATTATTTGAAAACTATTCATGCAATTGACATTTTGATTATAAATTATTAATCTGCATAAAATATACTAAAAAATGATATATCATATGTGGACTATTAAAATTGTTTTAATAATTCTTTTATTTCATGTTTCTCTTATGGCTTATTTTTTCTTGTATTAATTAATCAAAGTGTGGCTCAAGTGGTTAATTCGTTGTCATTTTTTTTATTCTCACGTAACCAAACTTCGCGAGTTCAAATCCACCTCCTGCACTTTTTTTTTAATTTTTAACTGTTTTTTTTATACCTCATGATCCTTTTGTAGAACAAAAAATAATTTGAATTTTGGCTATGTTGTTTTTTTTATTTAAAATGATAAACGTTAGGATTCACGGCCAAAGATAAATAAATAAATATATATTTTAATCATTTTAAGTAATTTTATATTTGCTTTTTAGGTTAAATAAAATATCTGGAATTATAATAAAAATCTTTCAATGTATCATCTCTGTTTTAATTTCTTGACATTTCTGAACGCGCCATAGATAATTCTGAACGCACTCAAACAATTGCTGACTTCCCATCTTCAGTTCTCTTTTTCATATGTGTGATTAATAACCTATAGTATTTTTAATTAGTGATTTTAGTGTTGTGATTTATTTAATTTCACTTTGGATCATCTTAACATATTGTAAGTATTATTACTTTCTCGTACCCTATATATGAAATATATAGAGAGAGAAAGTATTGGTTTCATGTCAAAAATTCGATGTCGAGATTTTGATGGATCTTCACGTTTTGAGGTCCCCTGAATCCAAAAAAGTGGTTTTCGCGACATGGTCTGTCTGTCTGTCTGTCTGTCTGTCTGTCTGTCTGTCTGTCTGTCTGTCTGTCTGTCTGTCTGTCTGTCTGTGTGTGTGTGTGTGTGTGTTCAATTTTAAGCATGAAGGAATTGAGCTAGGAGGCTGAAATTTTATATTTAAGTTAAACACCCCCCGGGACCGACAAAATAAGCTTTTAATCAAAATCGGCCAAAAAGTACTAGTACTTTACTGATGTACTTTTTCAGTTTTTTTCGATTTTCTCAAAATTCGCTCTAACGATTTTGATTAAAATTCAAAAATCAATTATTTTTTAGATGCTCTTTCAAATGTATATTCTCGTTTTGCCCTCAAAATTGTTTGAAGCACACTTTACTCTTGTGCTTCATAGGAAAGATAGGAGAAATAAATGGTTGCCATGGTAACCGAATTTAAATCTTTTTCTTTTTATTAGATTAAAAATCAATTATTATTTAAACGCCCATTTTTTTTTTCGGAGAAAACATATCTCTCTCTCTCACAAAACTATCTTCTCTCTTTCTACGCGTTTTAAATTTTTCTACCTTATCTTCGCATTTGACCAATGTTAATTTCCTATAGGGATTTGTATGTTAATTTCGATTCAAAAGGGGGTCCCCTTTAGAACTTTTTAGGCATTTAAAATTTTTTTTCCAATTCTTATGAAATTTTGTATTTATTTACGATTCTATATTGTGTATAAAATGTCCAAATATGAGATTAAAATTTTGAAAAATAACCATAGTTTATTTGAAGCAGTCAACATTTAAAATGCAAGTTTGAAACTAAGGTGCTATCGGAAACTAAATATATCTCGACACAAAAAATCTGGTGTGACCAGCACAGTGCGCAACTTTCTCTTACCGAAGGGTAAGAGAAAGTTGTGTGCTGTGCGCCAGTCACACCAGATTATTTTAAAATACAAACTTGTATAATCTGTAAATTAAATGTAAATATATAATATAATTTTCAAGTTAGGCAAATCCATTTCCATCAAGGTTCAAAGAATATATATACGTGATGGCAATGAATTTTTTTTATAAATTTATTCAGAATGACCTCGTAATACTTAAACTTAGTATATTATAAATTATTGAATATCAATTAATTTTCGAGATGTATATATTTGATAATATTCACTAAATATCTTGATTCGAACTAGTCATAGATATATTTAACAAAAGTGAGTTTTTTTGGCGGGTCATCGCTGCCCGCCAACAAACTCACACTTATGTTAATTATTCTTTTTGCAAATACTTGGTTAGAAACTCCTATTTGATCACCTCTTTAATTTCAAACATTTGCTTCTTCTGATGCGCCCAGATCCAAATGACTTATTTAGAAAAATAAATTGAAATTATAACCATGAGCGAAGCTAGGGAATTTGGCTGGGGGAGAGAGGCATGGGACCAGCCATCCTCTGGGGTAGGGCTGGACGGTAATGGATTTTCATTACCGACCTCGATAATGAAAAAAAAACCGGTTTTTCTCGAAAGTCGGTAAAAATTTTTTACCGCCCGCGGAACCAAAGTTTGCCGCCGCGGAACATTTTTTTTTTTTTTGCGGAACCAAAATTTTTCCCAGGCCGAAAAAATATTTTACCTTTTTTTTAGAGAGCCAATTTTTTGCCGAAACATTTTTTTTCCCCGTGGAACCAAAATTTTAACATTTTTTTCGCCCCGCGAAACTAAAATTTTTCCCAGGGCGGAAAAATATTTTACCTTTTTTTTAGAGAGCCAATTTTTTGCCGAAACATTTTTTTTTTACCCGCGGAACCAAATTTTTCCCCGGCCGGAAAAATATTTTACCTTTTTTTAGAGAGCCAATTTTTGCCGAAACATTTTTTTCGCCCCGCGAAACTAAAATTTTTCCCAGGGCGGAAAAATATTTTACCTTTTTTTTAGAGAGCCAATTTTTTGCCGAAACATTTTTTTTTTCTCGCGGAACCAAAATTTTTTACCGCCCGAAAAAATAGGTTTTTACCGACTTTCGAAAAAAAACCGGTTTTTATCGAATTAGAGGTTCGTTACCGCGTTTTCGGTAAAAAATTTTTACCGGTTTTTACCGGTAAACCGGTTTACCGTCCAGCCCTACTCTGGGGGACCTGGAAGGCCCCATATTGTCTCACTTTCTCTTAGGACGGCCTTCTGAGGGGAGCCACGGCCCTTCTGGAGGGAAAGGGAGCCGAGACCCTCCTAGACAATATTAAGTCCCATGCGTTTTCTACTTGTGATTATTTCATTGTTTTTTATAAAAGAAAATGAAAATCTTTATTGGAAATTAGTTTGAACCATGAAAGTTTCCATTAAAAATATAAAAACAATGAAATAATCACACGTAGAAAACGCATGGGTGAGACTTAATATTGTCCTCACTGTACATCCATGATTATAATTAGTAATGACTTGAAAATGATTCATTTTTACTTTCTCTTACCCTATATAATTAATGTGATATATATAGAAAAAGGTTTGCGATAATGTCAAAAATTCGATGTCAAGCATTTTGCATGTAAATTTCGATTTAAAAGAGGGACGGTCACCTTTGGAACTTTTCACACATTAAAAATTTTTTTCCAATTATGAAATTTCATATTTATTTAGGATTCTTTATTATGTATAAAATATATATTTGAAAAATAACCATAGTTTATTTCAAGCAATCAAAATTTAAAACGCAAGTTTGTAACTGAGCTGCTGTGGGAAACTGAATATATCTCAACATTAAAAAATCTGGTGTAACAAGCACAATACACAACTTTCAATTACCGAATGTAAGAGAAAGTTTTTATTTCTTTTTACTTCAAGTCAAGGCATTGAATTCGGTCTTCAGATAATCCCCAAGAAAGCATCTCTCCTATTGAGAAGGGATCTTTTGGCCTGTGTCTATTGAGTTCACTTAGGGTCCGTTCGTTGTCTTTTAGACAATGGCCTTTAGTTTAGGTTTCTGATGCGATATTAGAACACTATCCTAACTTGAACATAAATGATTTAGGATGACAGCATTATATGAATGTCTAAGATGGAATGGATTAAAGGAGCAGTGAACCAGATCTCAAACTGAAATTGATAAGCAGAATAGGGCAGGGGTCGTCTTACTTTTGTCCTAATTTCTTTATAATATGAAACAAAATAGGCTCTCTTTCCTAATTAATTCCTCTATTGTCCAATTTTCAATTTTCTTTCTCGGTTATACAAAAGGAAAGTTTCCTAATCCTAAGACCCAATACACATGGAGCAACTAAAAAAAAAAAACTCGATGCATACACAAATCGTTAACCAGTCGAGTCGCAAACTGATATTGCATGGAGGTCTACACACGAGGCAACTCAAGTAGCACCCTAAATAGCCGACGTTTTCGATCAGCTGTTTGTTCGGTTACTTAATTTACCTAGTGTCTGCAACGAGTTTTTTTTTTGAGTTGCTCTGTGGGTATTGGGCCTAAAGATACAATAGAAACCTAGCTTATTTGAATAATAAAAAAATATTTTTTCTCACTTATTGTTTTTCGATACTTTTTCTTGATGTTTATCCAATTTCTCATTTTATATTAAAAAAATCTGGTGTGACTGCTCGCACAGCACACAACTTTCTCTTACCTTTGGTAAAAGAAAGTTGTGTATTCTACTTGTCACATCAGATTTTTGGGTCGAGATATATATCTAATTTCCACCAATATATTAGAATTCAAGATGTCAAATTTATAAACATGGGAAAATATTTATATTTTGTTACCATAGCAACCATTTATCCTATGAAGCACAATAGTTTCTTACATTAAATTTCTTTGAGTTTACAGTCAAAAAAGAAATTGTGTTTTCTTACATTACATTTCTTTGAGTTTACAGTCAAAAAAGAAATTTTGTTTTCTTACATTAAATTTCTTTGAGTTTACAGTCAAAAAAGAAATTGTGTTTTCTTACATTAAATTTCTTTTTTGGCTGTAAACTCACTCGCTCCTTTCTGTTATTGATTGTAGCCCTGATGATGGCCGTACATCTGACCGAAACGTCGGCTTGAATTTATTAATAAACTAAATAAACTTAGCTGCAATCGCTCTTTTCTTTCTTCTTTTCTTAACATATATATCCATGAAAATCTCTACATTGAATTTTTGACATGAATCCAATACTTTCTCACTATATATTAACATATATAGGCTATATAGGTAAGAGAAAGTAAAAATTCAAGACATGCCACTCAAATAATTCCTCAAGATGAAGGATGCAAAATTGTAGAGTGGCTTTTTGCAAGCTTATTTAAATTCTTCGATTGTCCAAGGTTTCTCTCTGTCTGTCGAGAAGGAGAGGTGATGCAGTTAGTTAGATCTAGCATTAAGATTAATTTATCTTGATTAGTTCAAGTCCCTGGTAACAAGTGCGGACTTTCGTTGAAATATATTCTGACTGTCGTCAGTGCTCAATTAGACTGAGAGGAGAGAGACTTTTTATTAAGAGACTTTTTCCGCCTAAGGTCTGTTAAAGGGTCAATTCTTCTCCCTTCGCCCTCTCTCTATCTTCGTTCGTCTCTTAACTCGTCTTCTTCTTCTTCTTTTAGTCTCACAAGTGCAATTTATCAATTGGTTTTAATCCGGAATTTTCCAAAGCTTTACGTTTAAAACAACAGTTGAAATTTTTTTTTTTTTGGAGAATTAAAGACGAAGCAACCAGATTGCTTGATTTTAGTTGTTTAAAAAAATCGATTGGTGTCAGAGAATAGAGGAGGAAAATTTTTTTGAAGAAGATGGATAATTATCGAACCTTGATTGCCTATTTTTACTTTCTCTTACCTTTATATATGTTAATATATATAGAGAGAAAGTATTGGATTCATGTAAAAAAACAGATGTCGAGATTTTGATGGATATACACGTTTTGAGGTCCCCTGAATCCAAAAAAGTGGTTTTCGCGACATGGTCTGTCTGTGAACAAAATATCTCAAGAACGAAAAGATCTTAGAAGTTGAAATTTCATATTTAAGTTAGACACCCCTATGGGACTTGACACGAAGCTTTTGAACAAAATCGACCAAAGAGTATTAACTAGTACTTTACTGATGCACTTTTTCAGTTTTTTTCGATTTTCTCTAAATTCGCTCTAACGATTTTTACTTTCTCTTACCTATGTATATATGTAATATATATATAGAGAGAAAGTATTGGTTTCATGTCAAAAATTCGATGTCGAGATTTTGATGGATCTTCACGTTTTGAGGTCCCCTGAATCCAAAAAAGTGGTTTTCGCGACATGGTCTGTCTGTCTGTCTGTCTGTCTGTGTGTGTGTGTGTGTGTGTCTGTGTGTGTTCAATTTTAAGCATGAAGGAATTGAGCTATGAGGCTGAAATTTTATATTTAAGTTAAACACCCCCGGGACCGACAAAATAAGCTTTTAATCAAAATCGGCCAAAAAGTACTAGTACTTTACTGATGTACTTTTTCAGTTTTTTTCGATTTTCTCAAAATTCGCTCTAACGATTTTGATTAAAATTCAAAAATCAATTATTTTTTAGATGCTCTTTCAAATGTATATTCTCGTTTTGCCCTCAAAATTGTTTGAAGCACACTTTACTCTTGTGCTTCATAGGAAAGATAGGAGAAATAAATGGTTGCCATGGTAACCGAATTTAAATCTTTTTACTTTCTCTTACCTATGTATATATGTAATATATATATAGAGAGAAAGTATTGGATTCATGTCAAAAATTCGATGTCGAGATTTTGATGGATCTTCACGTTTTGAGGTCCCCTGAATCCAAAAAAGTGGTTTTCGCGACATGGTCTGTCTGTGTGTGTGTGTGTGGGGGTGGGTGTGTGGGTGGGTGTGTCTGTGTTCAATTTTAAGCATGAAGGAATTGAGCTATGAGGCTGAAATTTTATATTTAAGTTAAACACCCTCCTGGACCGGAAAAATAAGCTTTTAATCAAAATCGGCCAAAGAGTACTAGTACTTTACTGATGTACTTTTTCAGTTTTTTTCGATTTTCTCAAAATTTGCTCCAACGATTTTTTTTAAAATTCAAAAATCAATTATTTTTTAGATGCTCTTTAAAATGTATATTCTCATTTTGCGATTGAAATCTTCTGAAGACCACTTTACTCTTGTATTTCATAGGGAAGATAGGAGAAATGGTTGCCATGGTAACAAAATATAAATATTTTCCCATACTTATAAATTTTACATCTGAATTCAAATGTTCCGTACTGTCGGGAACTAAATATATGTCGACACAAAAAATCTGGTGGGACAAGCACAGAACACAACTTTCGATTACCGAAGGTAAGAGAAAGTTGTGTGCTGTGCGCCAGTCACACCAGATTTTTTTTTAATTTATTTGTGTCTTTAATTGTTTCAAAGAAAACATATATGTCTCTCTCTCACTTGCAAACATTATCGTCTCTCTCTACTCTTTTTAAATTCCCTTTCCACCTTATCTTCGCATAGGAACAATGTTAATTTCCTATAGGGATTTGTATGTTAATTTCGATTCAAAAGGGGGTCCCCTTTAGAACTTTTTAGGCATTTAAAATTTTTTTTTCCAATTCTTATGAAATTTTGTATTTATTTACGATTCTATATTGTGTATAAAATGTCCAAATATGAGATTAAAATTTTGAAAAATAACCATAGTTTATTTGAAGCAGTCAACATTTAAAATCCAAGTTTGAAACTAAGGTGCTATCGGAAACTAAATATATCTCGACACAAAAAATCTGGTGTGACCAGCACAGTGCGCAACTTTCTCTTACCGAAGGGTAAGAGAAAGTTGTGTGCTGTGCGCCAGTCACACCAGATTTTTCTTTTTATTATTAGATTAAAAATCAATTATTATTTAAACGCCCATTTTTTTTTTCGGAGAAAACATATCTCTCTCTCTCACAAAACTATCTTCTCTCTTTCTACGCGTTTTAAATTTTTCTACCTTATCTTCGCATTTGGCCAATGTTAATTTCCTATAGGGATTTGTATGTTAATTTCGATTCAAAAGGGGGTCCCCTTTGGAACTTTTTACGCATTTAAAATTTTTTTTTTCCAATTCTTATGAAATTTTGTATTTATTTACGAATCTATCTTGTGTATAAAATGTCCAAATATGAGATTAAAATTTTGAAAAATAACCATAGTTTATTTCAAGCAATCAACATTTAAAATGCAAGTTTGAAACTAAGGTGCTATGGGAAACTAAATATATCTCGACACAAAAAATCTGGTGTGACCAGCACAGTGCACAACTTTCTCTTACCGAAGGGTAAGAGAAAGTTGTGTGCTGTGCGCCAGTCACACCAGATTTTTTTGTTTTAAATCTATTTCTATAATAAAAATCTGGTGTGACTGGCGCTCAGCACACAACTTTCTCTTACCTTCGGTAATCGAAAGTTGTGTTCTGTGCTTGTCACACCAGATTTTTTGTGTCGACATATATTTAGTTCCCGACAGTACGGAACATATGAATTCAGATGTAAAATTTGTGATGGGAAAATATTTATATTTTGTTACCATGGCAACCATTTCTCCTATCTTTCCTATGAAGAACAAGAGTAAAGTGTGCTTCAAACAATTTGAGGGCAAAACGAGATTATACATTTGAAAGAGAATCTAAAAAATAATTGATTTTTGAATTTTAATCAAAATCGTTAGAGCGAATTTTGAGAAAATCGAAAAAAAACTGAAAAAGTAAATCAGTAAAGTACTAGTACTCTTTCGCCGATTTTGATTAAAAGCTTATTTTTGCGGTCCCGGGAGGTATTTAACTTAAATATAAAATTTCAACCTCCTAGCTCAATTCCTTCATGCTTAAAATTGAACACACACACACACCCACACACACACACACACACACAGACAGACCATGTCGCGAAAACCACTTTTTTGGATTCAGGGGACCTCAAAACGTGAAGATCCATCAAAATCTCGGCATCGAATTTTTGACATGAATCCAATACTTTCTCTCTATATATATATTACATATATACATAGGTAAGAGAAAGTAAAAACAAAAGTAAATTACAAATTCCTTGTTGTATTTCATCATCTCTTCTTTATTTAAACAATATATTTGATTTAATAATTCCAATTGCTTGCCATTTGAATGTATATCTATTATTCTAGAGTAATATAACTAAATTTATTGAAATGAAAGTTGATAAATGATTAACGAGTCATTAAACCAGGTTGAATAGAAGAGAGCAACGAGAGAGAGAGAAACTGAAATTGAAATGAAAATCCTTTATGAATAGAAAATGTTCTAAAATGTAGCACCAACTTTAGAAAAGAGAGAGAAGACATTTGGTTTTAAAGATATCACACTTAAATACTTTGAAAACATATTCATAATAAATTCGAAATTTGAATACAAAAACCATTAAGGGGGAGACATCAGCCTTAAACGAAATTTTTTCTACTCTTTTTGACAAGGGACTGGTCCAAGAAATTTTTTTATTATTTGAACTTTTCCGTTTGTTTATTATGTGCACAGAGACAAACACCTAAAATATTATTATTTAATGAAAAAATTTTGCTCGGGATGCAGACATGGATGGGCAAAATCTACTAAAAAAAGGATCCCCGAGTAAAAATGATTAAAAATGATCGAGGGATACACACGCCCGCAGCAGGTCTGCATAGTGAACCTTGAGGGACACAGGAATATACACGTCCACACCAGGGACACACTGGGATATAAAAGTCCACAGTGTATTTACTAGATGTATATCCAGATCCGGAATTCGAATTTTAAATTTTATTTTTAGAAACTATCATTTTATAGAATTTTTACTTTCTCTTTTTTTATTTATTTATTTATTTGAAATTCCTATCGGGATCCCCGGTTATTTACCCGAGGTGCTTTCGTGTACGAAGACACACACCTCAAACCCAACCGGCCTCTGGCCGTAGCCATCTACCGGCACCCCGTGAAGTTACGTCCTTTCCTATCTCTAACTCCTCCTCCTACTTTCGTCTCTAGCTAGTGAACTAATCCTTATTTCTGGTTCCAACCGGCTCCTTTTATCCAACCTCTTCTATGCTAGGGAGGATGTCCTAGTTTGAGGAGGGACTCCCTCAGCACCGGCGTGTAGCCTACTCCTTTCGAAGAATGCATCACTGAGAGGGAACCTTCTTTACGTCCCTTCCACAGGACGGGATGTCACAGCAACTCCCTCTCCTCGTAGAGTTGCCTGAGGGCTATTGTGGTAAGATCCTATGTTCCAATCCAGGGCTTGCTTGAGGATTTGTTTACATTAAATAAATATTTTTATTTAATGAAAAATCCTGCATGCCAAGGATTTGAACAGGGATCTTCTTTGCAGAAGCTGACACCCTAGCTCACTACACCAGCGAGCCCTCTATTACTTTCTCTTACCTCTATCTATGTTAATATATAGAGAGATAAAGTATTGGATTCAGGTCAAAAATTCGATGTCAAGATTTTGAAGGATATAGATCTACACGTTTTGAGGTCCCCTGAATCAAAAAAAGTGGTTTGGTTTGTCTGTCTGTGTGTCTGTGTTCAATTTTTAGCATGAAGGAATTGAATTATTACGCTGAAATTTTATATTTAAGTTAGACATCTCCCTGGAGCATGAAAATAAGCTTTTACCGTAAACAAAATTGACCAAAGAGTACTAGTAATTTACTAATGTACTTTTTCAGTTTTTTTTCGATTTTCACAAAATTCGCTTCAACGATTTTTTTTAAATTCATAAATCAATTATTTTTTGGATGCTCTTTAAAAGGTATATTCTCATTTTGCCATTCGAATCTTCTGAAGACAACTTTACTCTTGTATCTCATAGCAAAGATAGGAGAAATGGTTGCCATGGTAACAAAATATAAATATTTTCCCATACTTATAAATTTTACCTCTTGAAATTCGAATGTGCCGTACTGTCGGAAACTAAATATATGTCGACACAAAAAATCTGGTGTGACAAGCACAGAACAGCTGTGCGACCAGTCACACCAGATTTTGAATGTTAATTTCTTTAAAAGTTTCACTTCTATACTATAATAATCTAAAAATATAGAAAATTAAATAAATCTAGGTAAATATTTTTTAAATTGCTTAAGACCGAGCCTTTGTTTAGGCTACCATTTAGACTGATCATCGATAATGGTTGCCTATACTCAAGGCGGCAGTCTTTTAACTTTGCGGCTAATTCTGTACGTGATGTAGTTTTACTTTATTTATTTTAACAATAGATGAAAGGAGCTTGTTTAAATACATAAACAACAATCACTTTATTTCTTTAAATTTTATTTATTTACGTTTCCCGACTGAGATTGTAAATTTTCCATGTCACCCAATAAGGTCTTCATTTTTTTTTTCTCTCGCTGTTATTATATCACAATTAAATGCCTTCACTGAAAATAAACACACATTTTGTAATCTACCCTTATCTAGAAGAGATGAAATGGAGTAGGGGTTTAACAACGTCGTTATCATTAGAGTCAGGAACGCCCATTTTGAATAATAAAGACATCTACAAGGATCTCTTATCGGACTAAAATGAAGAGGCGAGAAAGTGTCGGGGGAGTGTTATACCATAAATTACTAAGTATTCCCATCCGTAATTTCTTTAAAATAAAAATAATTTAAAAACAAATGATCTAAATTTCGGATAGGTCTCTTTTTGGTAAATTAAATGAATAAGTTGGTTTGGAGAAAATACATCACTATACAATTATTATTGGGAAAATAACCTAACGTTAGACTATCCAAAATAGTTAAATTGTGTGCAAATCATCTAATTGAAATTATTTTTCAAGAACATAGACGGTGATTTGCCTTGATTTTGCAAACTAAGATCTACTTTTTCGCCTTAAAAAAAAAAATCCTGTCCTAAAAGATGCTGTCAACAAAATTGCATTATTATATCAATGAAGGGTTTGTTGCAAGAGCAGGGTCTGGCAGCCAAATTTTTTTTCTTTAAATATTTTATTGAGCCGACGTTTCGGTCTCGATAGAGGCCATCTTCAAATAAGTGTCAAGGAAATATATGTAATTTGCATTACACATAGCTGCCTAATGCAAATTATGTATAAATGTTATGGACAAAATACACCAGCGGTTGCTTTCCACATTAAAAATAATTTATTTGACAAATATTTCGGATTTCCTACGCAATCCATCTTCAGTGCATCAAATTATACATATGTGGTGAGTGTGGCAATCCGAAATATTTGCGAAATAAATTATTTTAATGTGGAATGGTGTATTTGTCCCAGCATAAATTAACTTCCACTACAAATTATATATACTTCCTTGACACTTATTGGGCCCTGAAAATGGCCTATATCGAGACCGAAACGTCGGCCCAATAAAATAATTTAAAGAAAAAAATTTGGCTGCCACTCTCTGCTCATGCAACCCTTCATTTATACAACTCAACAGCCACATCTACATTACTGTATTATTATATATTATAAAAGAGGAAGGTCGTGATTAATGACCGAACCGTCATTAACAATTAAATAAAAGTTGTTAAACTAAATATATGTCGACACGAAAAATCTGGTGTCACACCAGATTTTTTCAAATTGATTGGTAGTTAATGTTAATGTAAAAGTGTAATGTTAAAAACATGTAGTGCAGTATTTAGGCTATAAAAAGGATTTATTCCAAATCAATACTTTACCTTTTTTACTTTGTATTTTAATTTTTGTCTTTTCCTTATTATAACAATAACCAGAGAATTTGTTTTAATCTTATAATACCTGTATTGTCTATATAATACAAAAAAATATCTTTAAAATGCAAGTGGATGGTAGAGATTATTTTTACATCAAAAAGCAATATTTGAATGACAATTGATCTAGCCTAGAGACAAAGAGAGCGCGTGATCCAAAGCCATTTGGATAGTGACGATTTATATTAACGGATTATATAGAGTAAACAGGATGATACTGACATACAAAACTATCTACAAAGCTATTAATTAAACTAAAGGGAAAATCGCGATCAAGAAACTAGTATATCTCAATAAAGAGGGCATATTTTGAAATTAAAAAAATATGGATGACAGATAGATAAAGTGAAATATTAATACTTCAATTCTTGTGAAGCAAACATTATTTTTAATGGCAAAATTTTGCTAAATACAATGTTAATTAGCATAGACTTTATCGTTTCATCATTTAATTTACAAAGGAACTCTATGGCTAGTGGGTTAGAGTTATAGAATTTGAAGATGAGTATCTGGACGGACTTAGATCCTTTGGACACATTTTCATAGCCGTTCGTTATTTTATTGTTAAATAAGACGAGTCATTTAGTATATTTTCATATATCAAATTGGATGTGAAACGTCACGTTAGTCATTTGTCGAAACATGTTACATAATAGAGTGTCCAAATTATCCGAACTTATAGAATTCCGAAATCTTCAAAGTTGATTTTCTCTGAGTGTTTTTGAGAAGCGCATTGTACTGATTTAGATACTCACCTTCAAATCCTATTAAAAATCAAAATTATAAAAATAATCGATGATCCACTAGCCGTAGAATCCCCTTGTTAGACTATCCTGATTCTATACATCTCCTTAGAGAATTATATTAAGTTCTGGATGGAGCTAGTTATTTTGACGTTCATAAAAAAATTAATTAGAACAGGGGCGGATTTAGACATTTGCCGCCTCTTAGGCACTGGGATCTTGCCTCCCTTAATTAGGTTTGGTTACACTACCATTTCCTTTAGGCGCCAGAAAACTTTAAAAATTAAAATTACAAAAGAATTGTGTAAGGCTCAACGCGCACACCCAAACGTTTTCGGGCAAAACATTTTGTCAAAGAGCAAAACGTTTTGCTCAATACCAACGCACGACAATTGAGCAAAATCGTTTTCAAACAAAACGCTTTGTCCGAAAGCAAAACATTTTGCTCAATGCCAACGCACACCAATTGAACAAAATGCTCAATGTCAAAACATTTTGTTCAATATTGTCGAATCATGTCCAATTGTGTTTTGCCTCCTCGGTGTGCGTTGAACCATAGAAAAGCATTGGCGTTCAGCCTAAGTAAAACAAAATTAAAAAAAAAAAAAAAAAAATACTCTAAATTAGTTTCTCTTAAAACAAAAATTTTTCTAAATATATTTTACAAAGCTTTACAATTTTTTATACCGTCCAGGCATTTCTTTTTAAGCCATTTGGTATCCAAATGGGTCGAGGGCGATTTTTTTTATAATCAAAATTCATTAGATTTTTCGTACACTCATACCTATAGTTTTTTTTTTAATCGATTTTTATTTATGATCGCAATTTCATTTAATGTAAAAAATTCGCTTATAAGTTTTAATCGTAGTTAGCTTTTCGAAAAGTTATTAGATCAAAAACCCACTTCTCTTAAAGTTGAGTTTTGCCTAAAAGTGAAAGATAAAGAGAAACAAGGAGGAAACTAACTCAACTCCAACCAACTCTCTCTACTCACCTATTCTATCTGACAGACGATATACAAAGTGAAATTTGCGAACAGTATTTTGAATTCCAAAATGAAGAGTTATTAATGAAATTCTGAATTACTTACTCTTATACAAAAACACACAAAAGAAATTGCTCCTTTGAAAATTGTTCTTTTAATATATTTACTAAATCACTCGCCTCTCGTATTTACTTTCTCTTACCTATATATGTAATATATAGATAGTGAGAAAGTATTGGATTCATGTCAAAAATTCGATGTCGAAATTTTAATGGATATACACGTTTTGAGGTCCCCTGAATCTAAAAAGTGGTTTTCGCGACATGGTCTGCCTGTTTTATATTTTAATAAGGTACCCCACTGGGACGTGACACGAAGCTTTTGAACAATTTCCAAAAAGTATTAGTTCTTTACTGATGAACTTTTTCAGTTTTTTTTTTCGATATTCTCAAAATTTGCTCCAACGATTTTGATTAAAATTCAAAATTCATTTATTTTTTAGATTCTCTATAAAATGTATATTCTCATTTTGCCCTTGAAATCTTTTTGAAGCACACTTTACTTTTGTACAGTGAGGGACAATATCAAGTCCCACTCATGCGTTTTCTATTTGTGATTATTTCATTGTTTTTAAAAAAAATATTATATATTTTAATGGAAACTTTCATGGTTCAAACCTAGAAGATTTCCAATAAATAAATAAATTATAATATAAATAATTTCATTTTCTATTATAAAAACAATGAAATAATCACAAGTTGAAAACGCATGGGTGGGGCTTAATAGTGTCCCTCACTGTATTTCATAGGAAAGATCGGAGAAATGATTGCCATGGTACCAAGATATAAATGTTTTCCCATACTTATAAATTTTACATCTTGAAATACGAATGTACCGTACTGTCGTAAACTAAATATATGTCGACACAAAATATCTGCTGTGCGACCAGTCACACCAGATTTTTTGTTTATTTAATTAGTACATTTCTACAAAGAAATTCCTTTCATTGACTTACTTGGTTCTATTCAGTATTAGAATTTGTTAAAAACTTTTTTTCTATCTTGATGAATTCTTTTTTCTTTCCCATCTTTTCTAGTGTTATTTGAAGTTTTTTTTTTTTTAAATATAAAACATCCAATTATTTTTTTTTTTTGTTGTTTTCTCGTAAAAGTTTTGTGGGTTTTCAAATGAGAAAGATGAGAAGAGTGAAGGGAGAGAATAAGAAGTTTTGCTTTTAACAAATATGCAGAAGCATTCTTTTATAGAATTTTTTTTTTGTTTTGTTTTGTTTGAACATATTCTCTAAAATCAATATTCTTGTAATTTTACTAACACAAAATAACGTTGGAATATCAATATTTAATATTTACAAATGAAAAAAAAGAAAGAGATAGAGAATTCTTTTAAATTGGAAATTGATATGACCTTTTTTTTTTTTAAAAGAAGAGGAATCGCTTAGAACGGGAATCTTGGATTATTAAATAAAAATGCTCAAGATTGTGCCATTTACCCCAATTTTAAAGAGATATTCAAGTTAGACTCTTCACACTCCGAATAATGAAAAAAAATTTACTTTCTCTTACCTATAATTATTCCTATATGTAATATATAATGGGAAAGTATTGTCAAAAGTTCGATGACATTTGATGGAAATACATGTTTTGAGGTCCCTTGAGTTCAAAAACCCAATACTCACAATATCCCCGTAAATATTGCTACAATACTTGCAATATTTCTGCAATATTGCCGCAATATTCCTCCAAGTTACAAAGAGGTGGACATAGGATAATTGCAGCAATGTTGCTGCAATATTCCCTGCAAGGTTAAATATTGCAATGTAAGATTCATGCAATATTACTACAATATTCCAGGCTTTTTGGGAAAGTGACTCCCACAAATTGATCTTTCTGTATGTCTGTCTGTGTGTGATGATTTAAGGTATGAAGGAAATGATCTGCGAGATTAAAATTTTTTACTCAAGTTAGGTACCATCTATTGCAATAGTATTGAGAATAAAGCCCGGCAGTTAGGCAGCCCAAATGGCGCACGTTCACTAATATATTAAAAAGATAAATTTTTATAGCAATAAAGGCCGATCGCCCTATTGTCTGCTTTGAAAAAGATATTTCTTAGACAGGCCAGCTGCCATTTGGGCTGCCTAACTTCCGGACTTTATTCTCAATACTATTGCAATAGATGGTACACTCCCGGACAGTTAAAATAAACTTTTGAACAAAATAAGTATGAGGTGTTTTTTTTTTTTTTTGTTTAATTTGTTTAAAATCATTTTCGACATCTATGGTCATATAGACCCCATCCTTATTTATTTCAAATGATTAGTAGCCAATTCAAATGAAATATTCGCTTGGGACGGGAAGAGAACCCGGGACCCTAGGCACTAAAAGCTAATGTCTTCCACGGGTCACGGGCGATTTAAATTCATAAATCAATTATATTTTAGATTTTGTTTAAAAAGTATTTAAAGTAAACTTATCTGATGTAGTATTTCAGATTTTTACCTTCTCTTTTTTTCAATTGAAGTTTTAGTAGCTCAGTCCATCTATGAAACTCAAGTGTCAAGTTTAGTTTGCTATGGGATTGGAGACAAAAAAATCTACTGTGACTGGTCACAGTGTGTGAGGTGGTTAGCTGATTAGAACTTGTTGAAAAAAAGAGCAAATGCAGCTAAGTTTAATGACATTCCAAACCGACATTTCGATCAGATATGGAAGCTCTCAGGATGGTCGCATATCTGATCGAAACTCGTCGCCTTGAAGTGTCTTTATCTGCATTTGCTCTTTTCTTCAACTTTTTTAAGTAGGTCTTTATAAATATCTTCTGATTTTTCTATCTATATCTTGCTTAAATTGGTTCGTGTTTAATTACTGAAAGATAGGCAACCAAATAAACTCCATTGACGATATGTCAGTTCGCCTACATTAATCATAATTATATAAAATACATACCATTTATATTTCAATATTTTGATAATATGTACTCTACCATCTATTGCAATAGTATTGAGACTAAGCCCGGTAGTTAGGCAGCCCAAATGTCATAACGAACACAAAACAAAAGCTTACTTGTCTGTGTGAGAAATACCTTTTTCAAAGTAGACAAGAAAGCTTTAGTGTGCGTGTGCCATTTGGGCTGCCTAACTACCGGGCTTTAGTCGCAATACTATCTTTAGACATGGCTTTAATTTTTAACACTATTTACTAAGTGTTAACGCTTTGACTTTAAATTTTTGTTTACAGAATAGCTATTTGAGACAATGAAGTGATTTTGAATAGCATTTTTTAACGCTGATTGTTTTTACATTACTTTTTAACACCCATTTGTTTATTTTAAATTTTAACGCCTGTTTTTAGAGAATAGACCTGCCTAGGAGTTTTCTATATTTTTTTTTTTTTTTAGGAAAATTCTTTAAAATCATCTTAGAATTGAATATAAATCAATTATTCTTTATATAAGCCTTTTTGCATAGCGTTAAAGCAATTCGAGATAGAATATTAATATTAAATTTCTGACAGGAAGGCAAACTTAAGTGAATTATTTTCCGAAGATTGAGAGGGGTGATGATGAACTCTCAATTGAATTGAAGAACGTTCCTGATTATGAATTATCCTTCTTCTTTGATGGCAGACAGCATCTGTGCTCCAGCATTTTTTTTTCTTCTCAATTCTGATCAACTTCTATTTTTTTTCCTAGAAAAAAAAAAGATTATTTGGTTCATAAGTTTTTTTTTTTTTTTTTTTTTTTTAAATTAAACTTATTTAAAGTTGGCAGGATTTATAACGAAAATGTCGTCAGTCGTTAAAGAAGATATTATTATCATAACTTTTCATAAAATAATTTGTCTAATATAAAATGGGATAATTTTTTAATTTTATCTTACTTTCCTTACGACTGTGGAAAATCGTCTGACGGTCATTCGGCCAAATACGGTTCCAGTGGACGACTAGATTATCTAAACATTAATCCCGGCGGCACACCTATGAATTTAGTAAAAATTAGAGATTGTTTCGCTTTTTACTTTCTCTTACCCTATATATGAAATATTTTTTCTTTCTTCCTATGTTATATGTAATATATATATAGAGAGAAAGTATTGGATTCATGTCAAAAATTCGATGTCGAGATTTTGATGGATCTTCACGTTTTGAGGTCCCCTGAATCCAAAAAAGTGGTTTTCGCGACATGGTCGTGTGTGTGTGTGTGTGTGTGTTCAATTTTAAGCATGGAGGAATTGAGCTATGAGGTTGAAATTTTATATTTAAGTTAAACACCCCCGGGACCGGAAAAATAAGCTTTAATCAAAATCGGCCAAAGAGTACTAGTACTTTACTGATGTATTTTCAGTTTTTTTCGATTTTCTCAAAATTTGCTCCAACGATTTTTTTAAATTCAAAAATCAATTATTTTTTAGATGTCTTTAAAATGTATATTCTCATTTTGCGATTGAAATCTTCTGAAGACCACTTTACTCTTGTATTTCATAGGGAAGGATAGGAGAAATGGTTGCCATGGTAACAAAATATAAATATTTTGCCATACTTATAAATTTTACATCTTGAATTCAATTGTACCCTACTGTCGGAAACTAAATACATTTAGACACAAAAAATCTGGGTGACAAGCACAGAACACAACTTTCGATTACCGAAGATAAGAGAAAGTTGTGTGCTGTGCCCAGTCACACCAGATTTTTAATTGTCTGTCTCAAATTTTCATGTATGGATTTAAATAAAATAATTTTATTAATATTTAAAGAAAAATCTGGTGTGACTGGCGCACAGCACACAACTTTCTCTTACCTTCGGTAATCGAAAGTTGTGTTCTGTGCTTGTCACACCAGATTTTTTGTGTCGACATGTATTTTGTTTCTGACAGTAGGGTACAATTGAATTCAAGATGTAAAATTTATAAACGTGGGAAAATATTTATATCTTGTTGCCATGGCAACCATTACTCCTATCTTTTCTATGGAATACAAGAGTAAAGTGGTCTTCAGAAGATTTCAATCACAAAATGAGAATATACATTTTATAGAGAACCTAAAAAATAATTGATTTTTGAATTTTTTAAAAAATCGTTGGAGCGAATTTAGAGAAAATCGAAAAAAAACTGAAAAAGTGCATCAGTAAAGTACTAGTACTCTTTTGTCGATTTTGTTCAAAAGCTTCGTGTCACGTCCCATGGGGGTGTTTAACTTAAATATAAAATTTCAACCTAGTAGCTCTTTTCGTTCTTGAGATATTTTGTTCACAGACAGACAGACACACAGACACACAGACAGACACACAGACAGACCATGTCGCGAAAACCACTTTTTTGGATTCAGGGGACCTCAAAACGTGAAGATCCATCAAAATCTCGACATCGAATTTTTGACATGAATCCAATACTTTCTCTCTCTATATATTAACATATATATAGAGGTAAGAGAAAGTAAAAATAAAAGACAATAGATTGGGAACGTTTTAAAGAAAAAGTAGAACGGATTTATTTCTTTCTCGGTTATCATCTGTTTCTTAGGTCAAATTTGTTGAAACCTTAGAGGAAGGAGGTCAAATTTGAATACTTCCCTCCGTCTGTTATATAATATATGAAAGCTATATATTTCAAGAGAAAGTAAAAAAGATAAATACATAAGCAAAGACGAAAGAGAATAAATATTTTCTATTTAGATGCTTCGTCTTTTCTTAAATGTCTTTTCTTCTGGAAGAGGAGATAAAATTCTTTTTTTTTTCTTCTTTCTATGACTTAAGATCCATTTACGTAAAAAGATTTTAGATTTATTATTATTTATTCTATTCTATACATAAGAGCAACAAAATGGTAGGATACTAAAATTTAAAACATGTTTTCTTTGTGGAAAATCACCTTTTGTTTGGGATTAAAAAATATATTTTCAAAAATAAAGGAAAGTAGCTATTTTATCATAACGATAGAATGGAATTTGCGGGGTTAGAGACCGTATTTTTGTCAATTTTTATAAAGAATAGATTTATACCAGTCCCCTGTTTACATCAGTATAATCATTAATATAATATATGGACACTGTTATGTATTAGTGCGTCAAGCGCCAAAAATTAAAAATTGAGTTAAGCACGGAATATTGTTTCAAATGCTATAATTAATAGTATTTTTTATGAAATATGTCCTAAAAAAATTTATATTTAATATTACTTGCACAAATGACAAAAAATCTGGTGTGACTGGTCGCACAGCACACAACTTTCTTACCCTTCGGCAAGAGAAAGTTGTGTTCTGTGCTTGTCACATCAGATTTTTTGTGTATATATTTATATATACCCTCCCCCTTTGTGAGAAAATTAAATAAAATATATAGCTCGTGACCCGTGGCTCAGAGAAGACATTAGCTTCTCTTGCCTAGGGTCCCGGGTTCGCTTCCCAAGCGAGAAAAATTTATTTCATTTGAATCGGTTACCAATCATTTGAAATAAATAGAGATAGGGTCTAAATGGCCTTAGCTGCCGAAAAAAACTTAAATAAATTAAAAAATTTAAATATTTATATTTTTTTTTTTTTTTACTGGACTGAAAAGGCCTGATTTACTTTTCCTGAAATAAATTTTTGTAGCGAGACAGGATGCGAACCCCTGACCCAAAGCATAAGAGGCAAGAACTTAACTGCTATGCTAAGAACCAGGGGACATTAGTGAAATAAAACCTAATCAATGTTTATTTTTATTGTTTCAGATTTGTGCGAGGTTCTCAAAAAAAATTTGTGCGAGGTTCTCAAAAAAAATTTGTGTGAGGCTCTCGGAAAAAATTTGTGTGAGGCTCTCGGAAAAAAAAGTAAGTAAATAAAAACATCAATAATAGACTACAATTTAAAAGAAAGTTCTAACAATGAATTTTTTTTATTATCAATACTTTCTCTTACCTATTTATATTAATAGTGTATTAATATATATATATATATATATGTAGAGAAATATTCATATTATAAATTCGATTAGAGACTTTGATGGAAATACACGTTTTGAGGCCCCAAAAATGACCCCAGTAAAATATAAATTTAAATAGTCTAAAGAAGAGCTTTGATGTTTAATTGCCGGGGGGGGGGGGGGGGGGTAAAGTTTAAATTTTATATTTGAGTCCCCCTAACTTTTAAATAAAATTGACCTAAGTGTTCTAATACTTTCAAGGGAAATCTAAAAAATATTCTACTTTTATTAACAAAAATTAAATTAAACCTACGAATTGTTATTTTATGAATAGATTTAAAGCTTGAGTTGTTTTATAAATAAAGCTACCTTTGATCCATTCATTACCAACAACAACAATAGCTTCTCGCAATATTTCGAGAGCTTAACAGTCAGCTGGTTCTCGGTTGCTATTCTATACCCCCAGAGGGAGAGAGACAAATAGACAGATGGACATGTGACAGACTAATAGCTCTCACTCTAAGCATGACTGTGCCTATTAACCGTGTGATTACAATTACAGACCGTTGCGCTGCTTCTGGCTTATGCTGTACAGCTTACGGAATATACAAGTAGGCATAGAGAGGCCCTCACTCTCCCTATCCAACTTGAGACCAGGAAACCACGCTTATAAAATTCAATTACCAGAGATGGTATAAACGGCTGGACAATTTATAATATTTAGTCAGGTCTAAGGGGTTCTCTAAAAACAGACGTTAAACGATTTAAAATAAACAAATGGGTGTTAAAAAGTAATGTAAAAACAATCAAATGCTATTCAAAATCACTTCCTTGTCTCAAATAGCTATTCTGTAAACAAAAATTTAAAGCCAAAGCGTTAACATTTAGTAAATAGTGTTAAAAATTAAAGCCATGTATAGTGGGTGGCTTTAATATTTCAACGTCGTGTTTAAAATAAACATGGCGTCCTTAACCTTAAAAGTAAGGTTATGATTTTGATAGCTTTGAAATAAAAGCAACATATTAACGTCGCTGTTAAAACTTTGTTTAGAGAATAGCATTTTTTAACGCTGATTGTTTTTACATTACTTTTACCACCCATTTGTTTATTTTAAATTTTAGCGCTTGTTTTTAGAGAATAGACCTGAGGATGTGTTAAATGGTCATTTGGTTTTTTATTTTCTCTTACCCATGATATATGTAATATACAATATTATAGAGAGAAAGTATTAGATTCATGTCAAAAATTCGACGTTTTGACGTCCTCTGAATCCAAAAAAGTGATTTTCGCGAGATGGTCTGTCGTGTGTGTGTTCAATTAAAGCATGACGGAATTGAGCTAGGAGGTTGAAATTTTTTATTTAAGTTAGCACCACCCAGGGCGTGAAAATAAGTTTTTAAACAAAATCGGCCAAAAACTACTAGTACTTTACTGATGTAGTTTTTCAGTTTTTTTTTTCGATTTTTTCAAAATTTACTCCAACGATTTTGATTAAAATTCAAAAATCAATTATTTATTAGATGCTCTTTAAAATGTATTTTCTCATTTTGCCATTGAGATCTTCCGAAGACCACTTTGCTCTTGTACTTCATTGGAAAGATAGGAGAAATCGTTGCTATGCTAACAAAATATAAATATTTTCCCATACTTATAAATTTTACATCTTGAATTCTAATGTATCACCGGGAACTAAATGTATGTCGACACGAAAAATCTGGTGCGACAGTCACACCAGATTTTTATCTGTTTATTTGGTAGTAAACGGAACAAAATTCTTGATGAAATTTAATATATAAGCAGAATATAAATAAAAGACATCAAATAATCGATCATTCGATTCAACAATTCATAATCATTGTGGAAACATAAGTTTTATGATAGCCACATCAGTTTTATATAATAATATTTTAAGAAATTAAAATCTACGTATCACAAAAGAGATTATAATTGAAATTCAGTTCTATGAATTATAAATCATCCGACATAAGCCTTCTTCTTAAGTCCTCCTGCCTATCATGCAATCATCTAAGCCTGCGTCTGTCTAAGGTCTTAATCAACAGGTTTCAAATCTAATCTAGAGGTATTATAATTTACAACAGATTAATATTTGTATAACCTCTAAGATATGGATTTAGTCATAATTTTTAAGACAAGAATAGATGTTTAATAACAACTAAAGACGATGTTTGTTTCTAATTAAACAAATAAATACACCTTTTACTTTCTCTTACCTCTATATATGTTGATATATATAGAGAAAAAGTATTTGATTCATGTCAAAAATTGGATGTCGAGATTTTGATGGATATACACGTTTTGAGGTCCCCTGAATCCAAAAAAGTGGTTATCGCGACATGGTCTGTCTATCTGAATGAAGGAATTAAGCTAGGAGGTTGAAATTTTATATTTAAGTTAAACATCCACCTAGGGCGTGAAAATAAGCTTTTGATGAAAATCGGCCAAAAAGTACTAGTACTTTACTGTTGTAATTTTTCAGTTTTTTTGTCAAAATTCGCTCCAACGATTTTGATTAAAATTCAAAAATCAATTATTTTTTAGATGCTCTTTGAAATTTATATTCTCATTTTGCCACTGAAATCTTCTGAAGACCACTTTACTCTTGTACTTCATAGAAAGATAGGAGGGGAAAATTAAATAGAAATGCCTGGACCCCCAATCGATCTATAGCTTCAAAATTGTGGCAGCTGGAAACTTTCAAAATCAGCACTCCGAAAGACGCACCTCGTTTCGATTCGATTCGCCTACCATTCTAGTTGCCTAACTCTCAGGCGTTCCCATGATTTTAAAAAAATTGTTGGATTTTCTTGCCCACTGTATTTTTCTTATTGAAAATAACTCTCTGTAATTTTTGTTCATTTTAAAACTCTAAAAAAATTATAGCAAAGTCAATGTCTTTGTCTTTTAGAAATAACCAAGTCTTAAACCTTCTATGTCTCGTTAATATTCTTGATCATGTAGAAAATATTTTGAAACCTAGGGGTTTATTTCTTTTAAACCTTCTGAAATGCTAGGAGGTTGAAATATGATTATAGCTATGGAGGGTGAATATGTTTTTCAGAGAGAGAGGGCGTTGGACTTTCTCATAATCAAAAATTTTTCATTTCTTTTTTTCACGGGCTCAAGGACACGTTTTATAAATCTGCGACTGACCCCCACCCCCCGGTCGACATGCCTTTGGCCTAATCATCCCTCTTCTTGACGCTGATTGTTCTCTAAAGCAATCAAAATTCTCATTTTCTCATAGAATTAATTTACCCCAGACTTTTATTTCATCATCAAAAAAGACAATTCTTATTTATTAATTAAATTAAGACACTACAAAATGCGGCCTTGTGTTATTTTATTATTTAATATATTTTTTATAGGCTACCTATTTTATTAATATAATTCTTTATATCATATATAAAAACAAAATGAACACATGAGAGTTGCGTTGATATTAAATATTTGTCCAGAAGGGGAGAGAGAGAGAGCTAATGACCACGCTGTATCCATACATAAAACCATTGATTGCAAGAGGAGGGAGGGGAGGATCTTTTAAGAAAACCAAGTGCCTCTTTATATAACATTTAATTAGAGGAATGAATTCATTCACATTTTATGAGAGTGAGCTGGAGAGGGAGATCGTAAAACTGAATAAACCCTTTCAAAATTTTCTCTAAATGTCCAGTCCCTGGTCAAGGCTATGTATGTATGTATTTAGAAAATAATTTTGTGGATTTAATTAAGTTCTATTTGTGTTTAATTTTCTATTTAAATAAAAAAAAAAGGATTTTTTAAGGTTAGAACTCCTAGTCTTTGTATTTTCTCTTACCTATATATTGATATGTTAATATACGTATATAGAGAGAACGTAAGTTATTGTCAAATATTCTATGTCGAGATTTTGAAATACACGTTTTGATGTCTCATGAGTCCAAAAAAGTCTGTCTCTGAACAAAAACTTTATATTTTGTTGTCGACGTTTCGGGTGCTAGTCGCACTCATCCACAGGGCAAGCAAAATTGTCAATAGTTAGTAGAGGTTATGCGGTACTGGAAATTAATTTCCAGTACCCTCTACTAAATTTTGACAATTTTGCTTGCCCTAAGTTTGAGTTTTAACTTGATGAGTTTGACTGATGATGACGGATGAGTTTGACTTTTTCCAATTGAATATCTACAGCCATTCAATTCAATAAATACATAATGTTCAAAGGAGGTATATAGCTGAATGTTCGTATTTAAATTTAGTTAAAAAAAATGAGCAAAGTAGCTAGTTTTATTTCATTGCTTGCCCTAAGTTTGAGTTTCAAAATTTAAATACATAATGAGTTACATAAATATGTATTTAATGTTCAGGAAATCCCAAATGAGCAACGCAGCTAGTCGTTTTTTCAATTTTTATTTAAACATAAAGTGCCAACGTTTCGGTCACATATAGGACCTTCATCAGGGCCAAGCCATTGTCAATTTATTGATCCTCTTGGGTCTCAGTCCATAATAACTCACTATATCTAACAATTGGTCATTGAATTTGTAATAAAAAAATAAATAAGAAATAAACTTCCGTCATATGTTTCTTAACAAATGACTCTTGCAACTTCGTAAATTCTAAATTAATAATTTCTTTGGTCAATATGACCAAGAGGATCAATAAATTGACAATGGCTTGGCCCTGATGATGGTCCTATATGTGACCGAAACGTCCCTGGCCCTGGCACTTTATGTTTAAATAAAAATTGAAGAACTAGCTGCGTTGCTCATTTGGGATTTCCTGAACCTTAAATTGTATTATCAGCTATACACCTCAAATAAATATGTATATTTATAATTATTGTGTGAAAAATTACGGCACATGATTAAGGAAAGGTGCAGGCGGGCCCGAGGTAAAGGACGAAACCCACCGACTAATAAATTAATAAATTCCCTAAACATTTATAAAATCATGTCTTAAGCAGGAAATAAATTTTCCCTTTTTATTTAAATGCAAAATATAAATCTAATTGCGGAGGACCAGTGGCTGGTGGTTGGGTTGTCGTTCCGTGTCCGGTTGTTCCGTTGTTCTGCCGGTGGTTTTCAACATTTGCACACAACAACAACAACAACAACCCGTTTGGCCTTCCGTTTGTGTTGTTGTTGCACTGCGCTCTTCCCGTCCATTCATCTTGATTTGTTCGCGCGCCCGTTTTTTTTTTGCTTACGCCCTTTTCCACTTTCTCTCTCTCTGTTCCGCCCTATTCTCTGAACTGACATCACCCTTTGCTCTTCCTCTCATCCCCCTTCTCACTTGTACCACACTACAGACATCTTAAATGCCTAAATAATGGTCGTTTGTTCTCTCTTCAAGTACAAAACACAAAATTGAAATCATTTCATCAAATAAGCAAAAAAAAAAAAAAGCATACTACAAAAAAATAAGGGCTTATTCACAGCTCTTGTTTTAATAGATAAAAAGAAAAAAATGGCGCGATTAGAGTGTTAGAGTACATCAATGGATTTAATGTAGTTTTCAAGGATCTCTTCTCTATTTTTACTTTCTCTTACCTCTTTATATGTTAATATTTAGAGTGAGAAAGTATTGGATTCATGTCAAAAATTCGATGACGAGATACATGTTTTGAGGTCCCCTGAATCCAAAAAGTGGTTTTCGCGACATGGTCTGTCTGTCTGTGAACAAAATATTTCAAGAACGGAAAGAGCTAGGAAGTTGAAATTTTATATTTAAGCTAGGCATCCCCATGGGACGTGACACGAAGCTTTTGAACGAAATCGGCCAAAGAGTACTAGTACTTTACTAATGCACTTTTTCAGTTTTTTTCGATTTTCTCAAAATTAGCTCCAAAGATTTTGATTAAAATTCAAAAATTAATTATTTTTTAGATGCTCTTTAAAATGTATATTCTCATTTTGCCATTGACATCTTCTGAAGACCGCTTTACTCTTGTACTTCATAGGAAAGATAGGAGAAATAATATAAATATTTGCCCATACTTATAAATTTTACATCTTCAAAATCGAATGTACCGTACTGTCGGAAACTAAATATATGTCGACAAAAAAATCTGGTGTGACAAGCACAGAACACCAGATTTTATAAGCTGTTTTTATCTCAGCGTTAATTGGCTTTTAGAGAATTTTCAATTATTATTATATCCATAGCGCCTTTTGCTTATGCAAAATTAATTAGAATTTATATAAATAATTAAATACGGGAAGTCTCATATGTGTTGCGTGACAAAATATCTAATTAGCAAATGTTTATAAATTTCAAATCTTGAATTCCAATGTACTAGATTGGCAAATAAACTCGGGCTGGCGAGAGGTTGGTGTACTCATATAAAGTGGGTTGGACACATGAGATTTTATTTACCAATGGATACAAATGGTAAAAAAATTGGCCATATGTATATTTATTATAACGATATCGTAAAAGTTATGGCTGGTGAAAAGCGTATGAATGGTGTGTGAGTGTGAGGTGAATGAAAAAAGGGAATAAAAAAAAAAAACATCACAGAACACAACTTTTAATTACTAAAGATAAGAATTGTGTGCTGTGCTATCAGTCACACCAGATTTTTTTTGTTTTGAAATGTAAAAATTAATCTTGTGATATCTTTTATCGTAACTCCCACTTAATTTGAATTCAAAATATGATCGTACAATAGCTTTTTGTGTAGTTAAAAAAAAAAAAATTAGATAATCACTAAACTTTACCTTCTATTGATATTGCTTGTCAGATAAAAGAAAGAGAGTAAAAATCTCTGAATTTTGGTGAAATATTGGCATGGTTGGTTTAGGGGCTTTACCTTAAGCCAACGTAAAGGGAGAGAGAGAGAGGCTTTCGGATATCGGAAGGGCGAAGGGCAGATACGACGTGACCGTTAATATTTCACTCCGTTTGCTGTTGGAAGGGTTTTATCCTAATGGTAATGGTAATGGTAATGGTAAATATAGCTAAAATCACACCACTCGGAAAATAAAAAAAAAAAAAACTATTGTCAGTTGCACTGTTTTTTTGTTTTTGAAATTTTTGAAGAATTTTACTTTCTCTTACCTATATTTAGGGACAGCATCATTGAAAAACTTTATAAGTTTATATTAAAAGAAGCTCAGGAACCTTTTTCACAATATTCAATAGGATTCGGACCAAGAGGTTCAATTAAAAATCAAAAATCTTTTAAGACAAAACTTTATTTGACCCCAGACAATGTTTCGTCCACTTACTGTAGGTTCTTCAGTGGTTGGAGTCATAGAGAGCCATATTATACAAAATTATTATTAAACAATTAAGTTTAGAGATTGCGGTGTAGGTTTTAGGTGAAACATTTTAAACTGAGGTTGTGTTTATATGTGGGGTTTCACTGGGATCCCAACCTCACTATTATTAAACAGTCCGGGTTTAACAAACTACACATAGACATGTTTTCTTCAAATTATTTGCTAAGACTCTTACCTCTATATATGTTAATATATATAGAGAGAAAGTATTGGATTCATGTCAAAAATTCGATGTCGAGATTTTGATGGATATACACGTTTCGAGGTCCCCTGAATCCAAAAAAGTGATTTTCGCGACATGGTCTGTCTGTGTTCAATTTAAAGCATGAAGGGATTGAGCTAGGAAGTTGAAATTTTATATTCAATTTAGACACTTAACTTGGGCTTGAAAATAAGTTTTTGATCAAAATCGGCCAAAAAGTGCTAGTACTTTACTGATGTAGTTTTTCAGTTTTTTTTCGATTTTCTCAAAATTCGCTCCAACGATTTTGATTAAAATTCAAAAATCACTTATTTTTTAGATGCTCTTTAAAATGTGTATTCTCATTTTGCCATTGCAATTTTCTGAAGACCACCTTACTCTTATACTTCATAGGAAAGATAGGGTAAATGGTTGCCATTGTAACAAAATATAAATATTTTCCCATACATATAAATTTTACATTTTTAATTATAATATATCGGCGGAAACTAAATATATGTCGACACGAAAAATCTGGTGCGACAGTCCCACCAGATTTTTTTTTCTGGCCAAAATTGATTTTAATTCTTATTTCTAATAATGTTACTAACAATAGTATACAAATTAAAAAATTTTTATTAGGCCTCTAATAATAGGAAAAAACATTTTTAACATGTAAAATGGAACGCACATATAGAGAAGTCAAAGATTTTTTTTTAGAAAACTTAAATATTGCATCTTTGCCCAAGTTTCCTTCAACGAAGGGTAACTTTCCAACATCATTAGGAGATATCCAACCCTATATAGTCACTAGGGTCGTTCGTTTATTTGGTAAAAGGTGGTTCGGAATGAAAGAGGGGGGTTTGGGATCGCTAGGAAAAAAAAAAAAATCACGAGTCCCTCCATATTTCACCGATTTCACTGAATTCATGGGGAGAATATTCTTCAAATTTTTTAGCATCAGATCGCCATTGTAATGATTGGTGAACATCTATAATGAAATAATGAAGAACATTCCCCCTTGAATTCTAATATATCGGCGAAACCTGTCGACACAATATTTTTCTTGTTGAAATTTTATAATTTTAACAATTGCATAATAGTTATTATACTCTTTAACATATGAACACAGTATTTGACATTTCTTATTTTTGGAATTATCAAATGTTAATAGGACGCAAGTTTTTTTTTTTAATAAAGTCATATATACGTATGATAAATCACAGAAAATCTAGATATCATTCTATTTAATTGATTACTTTATCTCTGAATGGTATGGTATATGTAAATAATAATTTGTTTGATACATTTATCATTTTCATCATATGAAATTTTTTTTTTTAATGTCATTCGGAGATCATTATTCAATCGGTTGATAGAGAGATTTTTACATAGCTCTAAATAAAAACATGTCGGCGACAAATCGTTAATAAATGACACTGTGTTAATATGTAGATTGAAAAAAAAAATATATTAAATTGTATCACATTGCTTAACATCAATGATATTGGAGTCTGTACTATTATTGTTACATAATATCTGGCATCTTGACATGACATATTTTCATACTTAATAAATAAAAAAGAACAAAAAAAAAAAAAAAAAAAAAAACTCACTGTGATTCTTTGAAAGATGAAGAAAGTTTTTTTTCGTTTTATAAAAATAAATAAATAAAAAAGAAAAACCTTATCCCAATCTATCGTTATATATTTTTCCAATAAATTTTTTACCTCTTCTCTCTCTTTCTTTGAAGGTGTATCTTCTTAAATCAAGTTTTCTCTTGGGAGAGAGACCGATGCTATTTTTCATATTCATATAAACTTTTTTTCATTTTATAATAAATCATAATAATAATAATAATATATGAAATGTTCATTTTTATTGAATTATGAATTAATTCAGAAATCCCTTACCTTAATAATTCAATTACTTTTACAGTGAAAAATAAATAATCTCTTTTTTTTAATCCTTTTTTGATTATTTAGGATGGTTATTATTTGTTAGTTATTACCCAAAAAGTACAGATTTGGTTTTTTTACTAAAGAAGTTAGGCACTACAATTCAAGAATTATTTGCTACAGATCTCCTTTTTTAATGAGTATGCCCAATTTTTAACTATGAATAAATGTTGAAAAGGAATGCAGCCAGGTAGGGTACCTCTATTAAATCAAATTCCTTTTTCGCAAAACGTTTCGGCTAATTTTTTATGCCATCTACAGTGCATAGGAGTTTTTTTGCAAATAGAGTTGTTAATGGGATATGTTCATAAGCTAGTATTTTACAATAGCCTATTTATATAAATAACAATGTAAATAAATACATATCGATACAAGGTCTTAAAGAACAAAATAGCGAAGATGCCGAAATGTGCATCAAGTGTAAAATTTAATTTCAATTTCAATAAAACGTTAATTTGATTTTAAATTTTTTTTTTAACCTAGAGAAAATGATTTGTTGAATTAGGATCTATCAAATTTCAGCAATATACAATATACATATTTATGATGTTTCAACTAGTACCCACGGAAACCAGTTTAAATCTATGAAGCATTCAATAGAAAAATCTAATAATAAATTAGTCATTTGGGTTGCCTACCTCCCAGAATCGAATACAATTAGTAAAAAAAAGTTGAGTTATCTCATTTTGTATAAACAAAATATCTCGGTTATGTTTTTTATTTATTTATTTATTTATTTTTTATTTTGTCGGCTATTAGGTTGCCCCCATTCAGCCCTAGAAGTATACGTATATACAAAATTATTTATACAAAAGTAAATCTTTTACAGTTAGTCTTGGCTATGTTAATTATGTTGCGAGTCCATTTGGGATATTTTTTTTTTTTTTATAATTAATACCGACGACTACTTGTTTCTGGAGGCCTATCCGACATTCATTGGTGTTATTAAGCAACGAACAGCTGCTCTATTCTCTTACCAGCTCCCCTTCTAGACTAAAAAAAAATTTGATTATTATAAAGGACACAAATTAAGAGATTAATTCGATTAATAAATAGACTTTTCTTCTAAGTCAACAATTGAATTATTCATTTTATCAAATATTTATTCAGGAGGCATTTAAATACGTATTTGTTTAATAAAAAGTTAAGTAATTAAAATTTTTTTTTGGTCAAAATAATATTACCAACCATTGGAGAGAAAAAAAAGATTTGATTAAAAAAATTTAATTTTATACATTGTCTGATAAATCCCAAATATTTATTCAAGTAAACGAAATAGAGAGAAAAAGAAATCAGTACAAAATTTTAATAAAGCAAGCCAGCAAGGTAGTAAAATAAAATAAAGTTTTTTTGATTTGCTCGAATAAAAAAAAAAAAAAAAAAAAAAAAAAAACGTTCTTTTATTAAAATGTGTATAATAGAATTGGAATGAAGTGGTTGGGGCATATGTCGGAAAGGAATAGATAAAATATATGGGAAAATATAGTATGATTTATTCTATGAAATAAGAGTAAAGTGGTCTCAGAAGATTCAATCGAAAATGAGAATATAAAAAGATAAAAAATAAGAGAAAAAAAAAAAATCGTGGAGAAAGAGAAAGAAAAAAAAAAATAATCAGAAAAACTGGATGATAAAAGTTCCGGCGGGGGTGTACTAAATATAAAATTTCATCTATTCCTAAGAGGGGTTAAAAAGTAATAATATTAAATTACGTGAATGCTCTAAAAAATATTTATTGTATTTAATGAATCCCGTTTGTTACTGTAATAAATAATTCTCTTTATTTAGCTCTTCGTCATAAAAAATTTCGAATTTTAATTTCATATTCATTTAAAGCATAAAATAAAATAATTTAAAAAGTACATAGTTATATAAACATGAACTGTCTATCATTTTTCGACCTAGCTGTCTCCTACCTCTGTTCTAGGAGAAGTCATTCTTGAATTTTATTATTTTAAAGAAATTTTTACTTTTTTAATCTGTGTTTGCACAAAAAAATTTCATATGAGACGAACTCTCGTTATATGCAGGTTACATTAGTTTTTTTTTTCTCTCTTTAGCTGCCTTTTACTTGTTTATTGTCGAAATCCAATGTCCACGAGACAATTCCACTCTCATATTGCAAAATTAAAGATTTTTTTTTACTCTTTTTTTTAAACATACGAATTGCCAATGTGGGTGTAGATGTCCCGTCATTCTGGAATTCCGCTTGTGAAATTGTTTTCTCGTTCGTTGTTTGATTTTGATCAAAGAAAAATAATTTTTATTTTACTTTTATTAGAAATAAAATTACTATTTATTTCCAATAAAATGAAAATAAAGTAAGTGGTTTTCAACATAAACCATTATTTCCAATATAAAAAAAATAAATTTATTTCTAGACTGATAATTAAAATTCTATTATAATAATTTTTTAAGAAAATGAACACCCAGCTCGGAAGGTTTATTTCAGTTTATTATTTGAAATTCTTATCGGGATCCCTGTTTATTTACCCGAGGTGCTTTAGTGCACGAAGACACGCACACCTCACCACCTCGCCACTACCGGCACCCCGTGAAGTTACATTATTTCCTATCTCTAACTCCTCCTCCTGGGTTCGTTTCCAGTTAGTGAGCTAATTCTTATTTCTGGTTCCATCCGGTTCCTTTTATCCAACCTTTTCTATGCTATGGAGGATGTCTTAGTTTGAAGAGGGACTCAGCACTGGCGTGTAGCCTACTCCTTTCGAAGAATGCATCACTGAGAGGGAACCTTCTTTACTTCCCTTCCACAGGACGGGATGCCACAGCAACCTCTCTTCTCGTAGAGTTGCCTGGGGGCTATTGTGGTAGGATCCAATATTCCAATCCATTGCCTGCTACAGGATTTGTTTTCATTAAATAAATATTTTTATTTAATGAAAAAATTCCCCAAGCCCAGGATTTGAACTCGGATCTTTTTGTGGAAGCCGACATCCTAGCCCACTACACCAGTGAGCCTCCTAGTTGATTTCAGTGAAATTTATATTTTATACCATGTTACATAAAGTAGACAATATAAAATTCTAAAATTCTTATTTTAACACAATACTCCAAAACGAGGGGTTAATTATTAGCGATTGCATAGTTGAGTGATTAATTAAATTATTTAATTTTAAATTGGTAACCGTTGGCTCTAGTTGAAACATTATGCTTTAATAAGAGAATTAAATTAAAATTTGGAAGTGAATTACATACAAGGATACATAGAGTATGTAATTCACTTGCTATGATGACACATATGGTGTCAAATGCGTATAAAGTGTTAATGTTAAATAAATAAAATTGAAACAAAAAACCTTGTGTATCATATTTTAATTTAATTCTCCTATTAAATGAATAATTAAAATAAACAGAGTACAAAAACATTAATACAAATAACACTAATAAAAAAAATGTATTTAAAAAATTTACCTTTATTTATTAAAACCAGAATAGTATTGGACTGGCTTTAATTTAGAATTTATTAAAAAAAAAAAAAAAAAAAAGGATGAATGATAAATTTTCAGTTATAAAATTTGATAAATGACAACACATAAAATTTCCATCAAATGGACTAAAAAAAAAAAAAAAAAAATCTTAAAATCCTCCCCTGTCACACACGTGGTAAAAATGACACCCCTAGAATAATATTTCATATTGGCATAGAGGGTGATTTCGCTTTTTTTTTTTATCCATTGAGCATATAGTGAATGAGTGAGTGCACTCGTAAGATAACAAGACATGCGACAAGATGAGGATTTAAGCAATGACAGAAGAGAGCCTTTAATATTCAGAGTCGTTCTGTTCTGTCCATTTCGAGAGGAGTGGGGGGCCAATCTCAGATAAAAGCCCTCTTGAATGGATCCTGTCTGAGTCTGTGTGCTCCTTCCATCCCTGAGGACCCTTCGCTTTCGTCATGCCGCCGCCACTCGCTCCGTTCGCTCTTAAAACTCTTAAGGTGTTCACGACTTTCGAGCTTTCAATATAAAAACACAACAAAAGAATCCACTTATTGATCTAATAATCTCAGACAATATATTGATAAGCAGAAAATTAACTGGGATTTCAATTCCACTTCTAAATAATTGGGTATTATTCAGACATTAAAAATAAAAACACATACAAATAAATAAATAATATATATAAAGGGCCTGAAATATTTGCTATTCGTCTGTTCTGAAAGGATTTTTTGCTATCACTAAAAGAAAATATTCAATTAATAACTTGCCCCTGGTATTTATGCAAATAATCAAGCAGATAAGGCAAGCAGAATATCTAACTTCACGGGGCAACAGCAAAAATTTAATATCGCTAGAATTTCTTTTATAATTACTTCTCTACAACTACACAGACAATATTGTAATAAAAGGGGACAAAATTAAATGTAAGCATATAAATACAAAATTCAAATCAATCTAATAGACACATTGGGTATTTTCTATTTCACTTCGGGGGTAAATTTAATATTGTATATAAGGTTTAGGAAACTGAATTATATAATTAAGTACAGAGACATTTATTTGTTCTTTGTAAATAAAAAAATCCATTTGAATAAGCTTAATATAAACTTAACCAAATCATTAATAAATACAAAAAAATCATTTTATCCATTTCACATAAATTCTCTACTTACTGCATTCTGAAAAATCATTAAGTCTTCAAATCTAATGATTTTTTCAACTATATCTCTCTATAAATGAACTAGCCGCAAGGTTTTGCAATAGATGGCAGGCTAGTCTAACAGCCGATCACCTAATAGCGTATATCTGGCCTATATTTTTATGCTTTTATAAAAGATACATAATATATAATATTATTTATAAAGTATTTATTGTTAAAAGATCAATGAAAATCAACCAAATGCATTAAATATTATTAGCTACCATTCTGACTCTTGGAAAATTTTTGAATTACTTGATTTTTTGGGCATACTATTTATCACACACAGCGCCTTCTTATCGGGAAAAACATGCGTAACACCTTCATACCTATTCCACCTTAAAGTCAAATTTCTCAAATATTATTCGATATTATACAGGAAAACGAAAGTCAATTTTATACAGGGATGGATAGGAATTTTGAATTTAAATCCCTAAATACGATTCAGGATTTTGGAATTGGATTGAAATTCAAATTATCTTTAAGGATCGTGACATTTCCACTTGCCTTATTTGCTGAACGGATCGCGATACTTTTTTATGGGATTTTGCCCATTCCTGGTTTTATATAATTTTATTCTCTGAATGAATTTGATAAAAAATTTTCGAAGAAACTCTTTTAAAAACAATTTTAAAAAGAGTCCTTTATTTATTTATTTATCTCCTCAAAATAAAATTCTCTTTTATTTTAAAGGTAATTGAGTTTTCCACAAGTTCGTTGATGTTCATTTAATATGATAAAATAAATTTTTTTAAAGGGGGTTTTATAATTAGCCATATGGAACAAAATTTGACTGAAGCGTGATTAATGAATTAAGTTTTTGTATTTTCGTTAAACATGTATACATTAATAATGCTAATAATAAGGGTGGAGTAAAAGGAGAGAGCCATTAAAGCGCCATCTTCTTTGCTTTTCTTTGAAGATTCAAGCGCATAAATCAAAGCCTTGTTAATTTTTAGTTTCACCTTAAGAGCCAACAGGCTGGCTCTAAGTGCTTTCCATTTCAGATGAGAAATCGCATCCCTCCCCTTCTGGCTTTTGCAATTTATTTCATCTTTTCTTTCTTTATATTTTTATTTCTTGATTATCAAATTTTCTACAAAAACCAAATGCTGATATTATTTCATATCCATATAGAGTAGATAGAATTTTGTCATTTTTTTTTTTTAATTAAAAAATCTTTTGTGAAAAATTATTTTAAGTTGTGTTTATTAGAGTAGAGGTTGAAGTCTCTTCACTTCCAAGGCTCGTTATTAGCTTGGCGTGTGAGCAACATAAACGTAACAATACCAATAAATGTCCTTTTGTTGTGAGGAACAGTATTAAACCTTCCTTAGAAAAATATTTATCTTTTCTTTAATCTATCTATATATAATAATTGCGGTGTGTCCGTCTGTCCGTCTGTCACGCTCTGTTTGACCTACTTCCCGTTGGAATTTTGAAACGAAATTTTGCAGTCTTATAGAGGACGTTATGGAGGGTCCAGGAAAAATACTCGGGTCCCGAAATTCCTATAACTTTTTGAGTTATTAATTCTTAAAGTTACGATTTCTCCCATAGGAAATGTATAGAGAAATATTTAAGTATTCTTTGCAATTGTGTATTCTTTGAATGTAAACAAATCTTCAAGCAGGTGCTGAACTGGAATACGTAGTAATAATTTTCTTTTCATAATTAAGAAAAGGCGAGGGTCCGCCGCAGGCGGCCCGAGCCAGCTGGTGGGGGGTCCAGGGGGGCGAAGCCCCCCTGGCTAGACGCGGAGCCCGCCGAAGGCGGGCGGGCGGCTAGTATTATATAATTTCATTTCTGATTATATTATTTTTAAGGAGGCGATTAGCGAGGGATACTAAACTAAATATATTTCCACACAAAAAAATCTAGTGTGACAGTCACACCAAATTTTTTAAAAATTATTCGATTATTATTATGAGAAAAAAAAGATTCTTTCAATTAATTAATTAATTTTTTTTTTGTGTGTTAAACTGTGAAATTAATGCTGTTTTATTTCTGCCGATACAACATCTTCTGAAACCAACAACAATACTGTAAATAAAAAATGTTATCTGTTAAATTTTAATTGTTTTAATTCTGAAGAAGGCCAAAAAGCCAATGAAACTCAAAACATTATTAATTTTAGTTGCCTCATTTCTTTTAACCCTTATCAGTGGCGTAGCGAGCTTAACTCGGGCCCGGGGCACAATACCTTTTTAGCGCCCCCCCCCACTCGAAAACCATATAATATTAAATGTAAAATATACAAAATTATTATATTATACTGGCACTAAATTTAAAATATATTTTCCAGAAATCAATTATAATAAAAATAAAAATTATCCAGCAATTTTTTGTTTTGCGGACCATTTGGTGCCCCTTTGTGAGTAGCGTCCGGGGCATGATGACCCCCCCTGCCCCCTCGCTACGCCACTGACCCTTATCACATATTCAGTCATTATCTCCTCCATTCGTAAATATATGTTTACCTCTTGTTCAAACTAGAAAGAAATTTGGTCCGTCCTGAAAAAAATCATATATCACGAACTATGCTGTTACCTAATATTGTTTAGAATTTGAATCTTAATTTAAGATAATGTTTTAAGTTTAGGATGATAGAGATGTTTTAAGTTCATATTTCATCAAAAATCAAAGAAAGCTCAAAAGTTAATAGGCAATTTTTCATTATTTTATTAAATACTTTGATCTTATTTTTTTTCATCTTTAATATTATGTTGATTTTTTTATGTTCGACAGACATAAAATCTTTTGAAAATAAAAGATTTTAAAGAAGGAAAAAAAAATTTAATTACTTCACTAAAGAATTTATAGTTGAATAATTCACTTGTGCATTTTGCATCTTAGAAAAAAAAAGCCACGCTGATAGAATATCTTTTAGGAATAGTTTTATGGTTTGAGAAAGAGAGACGATTTAAGAGACATCCAACCATCTTGAGTTTTTACTAGCCAAGAAAGAGAGTGCATAAAATCGTCAAACACTTGGACTCTTTTCAATTATTTAGTCACAAAAAAAAAAAAAACGACAATCAAAACCTGTGTGATGGATTTATTCCGGGTTCGTGATTTGTGAATGGAATGGATGCGTTTTCGGGATGGATGGATTATTGATGATCCTGTCGAAAAAGAAGGGAAGCAAACAGGATGGAGGGATAGTTTAGTTGACTGACCCACAAACAAACTCCTCCCACATCGTTTGGACCTTTCCCTATATCTTATTATTTGTGCTCTCAGATATTTTTTTTTTAAATGAAGATTTATTTATTTTTTTCTCTTTTTGTTAAAATAGTTTTTGATTAACTTCCCTTTTATTTCTTCTTGTCTTTTAGTTCGAGATAGGAAATTAGTAAAGTTGAAATTACCAACTGTAATTTTGTAAGTTGTTTATTTTTTATATGACCTTCTAATCAAAGAACATTTTATAAAACAAAATTTGTCCATTAAGTTGGTTACCAAAAGTTATAAATAAATGTACCACTGTGATCAAAAAGTAAGGTGAAATTGTCATTTAAAACTCCCGTGCTTTAGGAAGGCAGGTAAATTTTTTTTCTAGGTTGGTAGGATTATCTATAAAATTTGCCAAGCGTCTGTTTGTCAAAAGGTTTAATTATCTCCGAGTTACACTTGTTTTTGTAAACAACCAAAAGTGAATTTTTCGGGTGATTTTGTTGAGCAAACAACTTGCATCAAATTTTGTTTGCGGAACGAATATTCTTGTGCGGACACGTTGAAAATGTTGCGGAAGGCCTTTGGTGATCAAACTATGGCACAAAAAGGTTTATAAGTGGTACAACGAGTTCAAAGAGGGCCGAGAACGCGTTGAAGACGAACAGCGCTCTGGACGACCATCAACGTCTACCGATGAGGGCCACGTCCAAAAACTCAAAGATTTGGTGTTTGAAAATCGTCGATTGGCAATTAGAGATCTCGCTGATAGTGTTGGAATATCATTTGGCTGAGCCCAAACCATTTTGAAGAATGTTTTGTGTCTCAAACGCGTCAAGTCTCGATTGGTGCCAAAATTGCATTGATTCTTCGCGACTTTTTTGCCAAAAACTCGGCTCATATCGTTCCGCAACCACCGTATTCGCCTGATTTGGCTCCGTGCGACTTCTTGCTATTCAGCAAACTCAAAAGGCCAATGCGGGGACGCCGTTTTGACAAGATTGAGGAGATAAAAACCGAATCGAAGAAGGTCTTGAAGGCTATACTGGAAAAAGACTTTTCCGACTGTTTCGAGGACTAGAAAAAGCGTTGGAAAAAGTGCGTTTTATCGGACGGGGATTACTTTGAAGGGGATGAAATTGATTTGAAAGTATAAATTAAGAATTTACATTTTATAAACAAATTCACCTTACTTTTTGATCACAGCGGTATATTGTATTTATAATAATGAGTATCGTTAAGTCTATATGGCCTAAAATGACTCGTTTTTGAAAATCTCAAAAAACGTTTCTTTTTGTGAGATCATTGGAGATATCTAAGAAAATCTTGAAAAGTCTCAAAAAGTTGAAAGACGTTTTCCGCTCTCTAACGTACTTATAACTAAAGAAATGTTCGAATAGAATAGAATTCATATAAACCCCATAATTAGTATTAGTAGCCTATAAATAACCAATATTCTGCTTCCAAAATCTCTACTTCTTGATCTCTTCTTCATTCATTTGCGGAAAAATCTTCTTTAAAATGAAATCTCTCCACAAAAAAAAAAACACAATAACTATATTTCATGGGATTTGTTCGTCTTTCTGAATCACCCTATTATCAAAAATACCCTTAATATTCATTAAATATCTTGAGATTTTTTTAAGTTACTTTGTTCTTTCAACTCTTTTATACTCTCCTAAGCTCCCACCCCCCTTTTTCTGAAATTCTCGATGGATTTATTTTATAAAACTTTTTTAAAAACAACCAACCTCTATGTTCTTTCACATATTTTTTTTTTTCTTTATAACAATATTCATTTAAAAAGTTTAGTATCCAATAATAAATGTAAACGAGGACATCAAGGGGACGACTTGGTTGTTGTTGTTATTCTTTCTTCTTTATAAGTTAAACAAATATGCCGTTATTTTTTTTTTTTACTTAGAAATTTATTTTTATTTTTGTTTTACTTTCATAAATATGACAACAGGAAAATCCGGCCGGGAATATTTAGAAATTATGTGACATGGTATGTGGAGCGGAAAAAAAAGCAGACATTTTTTTAATCGTAGCTGACGTTTCGAGCCAATATGGTCTGCTTTAAAAATGGCGTTTCCTCTAAAATTGATGTAAATGTGGTGTCCCGCCGAGTGCGGACTTTTTTTTAAATAAAGTAGATGTTTTAAAAAACGGAAGACTGTAAATAAACCAAATGTCATTTAAGAAATAGGAAATTTGCGAGATGAGTTTGTGTTTAAATCATGCCCCTAGAATTGAACCACGACTTCCCATGATGGATTGACTAGACTACCTTTATTCTAGGTCAGCGTTTCCCAACCTTTTGAAGTCCACGTCACCCCAAAGGTGCGTTGGGAATAATATAACACACTAGCGGCACCCTTCCTTTTTTTCCCTATCAAAACGAAATTTTTTCCGCCCTGAAGCAAATTTTATTTTTTATTTTATTTTATTTTTTTATCTAAATTACTCGCGGCACCCCTTAGGCATCCTCGCGGCACCCTTGGGTGCCGGGGCACTCCGGTTGGGAACCACTGTTCTAGGTCGTCATTAAAAATATGATGAAAGTCGGTCGCTTGAAATATTTAAAATATTAAGCTAAACCCTAACTGGTTTATTAGAATTTACTGTATTAAAATTTTTTTTTTATCCCAAATGTTTGCTTGCTTCAAAACATCCAGATGATTTATAAATTTATCGTATCAAAAAAAAAAAAAAGAAAAAAAATGAAAGAGATATTCGTTCGTTTATAGAATATCTTTATTGAGTGTTGCAGAAGAGTTGTTGGAAAACTATCTTAATAATGACCTGAGAGGGGATAAAAGAAAAAAAAAAAAAGAAAAAATGCAACTCTGAACGGGTCACGAACTCAAGATTTGGTTCAAGTCAAAGGGAGAGCCGACGCGCGCACCGATAGCGCCCTTTTAGACATTTACAAATTGATCTAAAGCATTATCAAAGCAAACAGATGGCGGGTTTCACCCCTCCCCATACACCCGCTCCCGAAAGAAAAAAAAAGGGAGCAAAGGGTCACAAACAACTCGCAGAATCAGCTCTTTAGTGCTTTTTTTTTTAGTTCTAGAATAGAACGAACGACATGGCCAACGTCGTCGATAATGACTAATCAATTTTATTTAAAGCTGAACCTAAAAATTTTTGGCTTCGTTTGGTTTTGTACGCAATTTGAAATTGACATTAAATTATTGATAAAAATCAGAAACATCTCCAAAAAAAAATTATAACTAAAGTGAATCATACGAGGGCAGATCAATAGGTGACTTTTTGAATTTCCCGCCTCTTAACTGAAATGGCAACACTGCCCCTGTCAGCAGGAAACTATCAGCTGACTCATATCGAAATTTGAACCAGCTAAAAACATTCATTAATAGCAGACTACCTCGTGATTTGAGAAGAAAAAATGAATTTCGTGTGCTTCATGGCAAAAATCCATGAATTGGGATACGAATTGCTCCCTCATCCGTCTTATTCTCCGGATTTAGCCCTGAGTGACGATTTCTTGTTTCTAAACCTGAAAAAATGGCTCGGCGGAAAGAGATTTGACTCCAACGATGATTTTGATGTCCTCGGCAAATCTTATTTTTTGGAAGGGATAAAAAATTTGGAGAAAGGTTGGACAAAGTGTATAGAGCTCAAAGGAGACTACGTTGAAAAATAAAATAATTTTTTATCCAAAAACCTGTGTTTCATTAAAAAAGTCACGGACTTACAATTATTCTAGTAATTTTAATGAATCTAATAGCATAACGAGAAATAAAAAAAAGATTTACATTTATTGGAGAAGTGATCCTTTCAATGCTGGACGATGCTTGGTCATTTTAGGCCTAAGCTTTTGAAAGACAAAAAAGATTTAAAAATAATTGAATTTTTTTCTTTCTATTTATTTTCAATTATTACCATTTGCTTTATTTATCGAGATTCTTTTAAAATAAATACTGATCTGAAATTTTATTCTTTATCCTTTTCTCTTCCTCTCTTTTTTAATATAAAAGATTCGTTTATTAAAAAAAAATCCAGATGTATACGTTTAATCAATGGATAAAAATAAAAAAAAAGAATATTAAATGATCATTTTTGGTTTAGTGGAAAAATTCAATTTTCCATTTCATTAAATACAAAAAGAATGAAATATTTTTTTTCATGTGATTAAAGATTTAATGATTAAAAGGGAATATAGGCTAAATATATTTTGTTGATTAAAAAAAAAATTCCTTAATAAGGATATTTATTACATTCACATAACGAGGGATTAAAATAAATTAGATGCTTAGCCCGGATATTTTCTCAAAAAACTATCAGCAGGATAAAAAATCACAAGGAAAATTTATTATATAAAATTTACTATGTTCTAAAACCCAAAAGAAATTAAAATTCTATTTAGATTTAAGAATCTTTGAATTAAAATTATCTAAGGTCCGGTCGCTTCAAATTAATTAACCAATTATCCCTCGGATAAGCTAGTTGACTATGACTTTCGAGTCTTTCCACATCTAGTTAAGCTAATCATATGATTAAATAAACGATGTTGAGAAAAGTACTTGTAAAGCTGGATAAAATTTATTGATGAGTAGCAGGATGATGAAAGAAAAACAGCTAGTATTTATTTCATTTATTTAAGGCCCGTTAGTCTAACGTTTCGGTATCGGTCGAGACCATCTTCAGAGCTTATAAGCTGTCAATATGAGATAAAGAAGATGATCTCGACCGAGACCGAAACGTTAGCCTAATGAGCCTAAAAGAAATGAAATAAATACTAGCTGCTTTACTTTCTTCATCCTGCTGCTCATCATTTAATAATAGCTCAGGTTGTAGTTAGTAAGCTAGGGGGCTAATACCCCCACCCCTGGTTTGTCCTGAAAATTTTCTATCTATTAAAAACAAATATATTTTTTTCCCATTGTGAAATTTTTTTTTTTAAATGAGCTTATATAAAGAAAATAATAATAATAATAATAATAATAAATAATTAATAATCTATGTATATATTAATTGAAACCCCCTCCCCCTAACAAGATGTTTGGTTACGCCCATGGGTCCAGGCATTCTTATTTAAGCCATTTGGTATCCAAATAAAATCATCGGAGCGGATCCGAACCCGCGACCCTTGGTTTAGAAGGCCAACACGCTAGTTACTACATTAAGCCCGAGGGCTATTTTAATATTAATTTTAATTCTTTTTTTTAATAATTTTTAAAAATTACGCTTTTATTAAGTTGCTAACTTCACAAAAATTTGCTTATACCCCAGATAGCTAAAAACTCATTTTTTTAAAAACTCGATGTTCTTGTCTCAAAACAATTTTATAGCTGAGATGATATATTAATAAGAGGGTAGAGATGAGAGATGCAGCCACGGTTATTTCGTTATACGTTTATAATTCACACAGCTGACGTTTCGGTTCCGTGTTTGAACCATCCTCAGAGCTGGGGAAAAGTCACAATGAAAGTGTCATAGTGGATTTTATACATTGTTGAACAACTCTTATATAATAAATACTAGACGCAAAGCCCCGCCTTCGGCGGGGCTTTCCGCCTAGCCAGGGGGCTGCGCCCCCTGGACCCCCTTGCTCGCCTTCCCTTTTCATTTTTATATATAGAGATTATTTTAACGGTTAATTATTTATGAAGATTAGATTTTTTGTGAATCATATCCTTTCTGGGACTCTCCCGATACACAAACAAAAAATTTACACCGATATTTTAGAATTCAAAATGTAAATAAATAAAAAATTGTAAACATGGGAAAACATTTATATTTTGTTATCATGGCAACTATTTCTAGGTAGGGCTTACCTACTAACCCTACATACCGGCGGCGTCTCGGGATATGACTAAGAGTTGTCCAGATAAATGTATTTTAATTAATTATGAGGAAGAGTTTTTATTTTTTATTTTAAATATTTGATTAATATATTTTTCAATTATTTACACCCTAAGAAAGCGTCATTTTAAATTTTATTAAAATCGAATGAAAAATAAATTTTAGGGGGGGGCAGGGGGGTGATTGAACTTTCTGAGGTCTAAAATACCATTTTTCAATTATTTACACCCTAAGAAAGCCACATTTTAAATTTTATTAAAATCGAATGAAAATTAAATTTTAGGGGGGGCAGGGGGGGTGATTGGACTTTCTGAGGTCTAAAATACCATTTTTCAATTATTTACACCCTAAGAAAGCCACATTTTAAATTTTATTAAAATCGAATGAAAATTAAATTTTAGGGGGGGGCAGGGGGGGTGATTGGACTTTCTGAGGTCTAAAATACCATTTTTCAATTATTTACACCCTAAGAAAGCCACATTTTAAATTTTATTAAAATCGAATGAAAAATAAATTTTAGGGGGGCAGGGGGGGTGATTGGACTTTCTGAGGTCTAAAATACCATTTTTCAATTATTTACACCCTAAGAAAGCCACATTTTAAATTTTATTAAAATCGAATGAAAATTAAATTTTAGGGGGGCAGGGGGGTGATTGGACTTTCTGAGGTCTAAAATACCATTTTTCAATTATTTACACCCTAAGAAAGCCACATTTTAAATTTTATTAAAATCGAATGAAAATTAAATTTTAGGGGGGGCAGGGGGGTGATTGGACTTTCTGAGGTCTAAAATACCATTTTTCAATTATTTACACCCTAAGAAAGCCACATTTTAAATTTTATTAAAATCGAATGAAAATTAAATTTTAGGGGGGGCAGGGGGGTGATTGGACTTTCTGAGGTCTAAAATACCATTTTTCAATTATTTACACCCTAAGAAAGCCACATTTTAAATTTTATTAAAATCGAATGAAAATTAAATTTTAGGGGGGGGCAGGGGGGTGATTGGACTTTCTGAGGTCTAAAATACCATTTTTCAATTATTTACACCCTAAGAAAGCCACATTTTAAATTTTATTAAAATCGAATGAAAATTAAATTTTAGGGGGGGCAGGGGGGTGATTGGACTTTCTGAGGTCTAAAATACCATTTTTCAATTATTTACACCCTAAGAAAGCCACATTTTAAATTTTATTAAAATCGAATGAAAATTAAATTTTAGGGGGGGGCAGGGGGGTGATTGGACTTTCTGAGGTCTAAAATACCATTTTTCAATTATTTACACCCTAAGAAAGCCACATTTTAAATTTTATTAAAATCGAATGAAAATTAAATTTTAGGGGGGGCAGGGGGGGTGATTGGACTTTCTGAGGTCTAAAATACCATTTTTCAATTATTTACACCCTAAGAAAGCCACATTTTAAATTTTATTAAAATCGAATGAAAAATAAAAAAAATAATAATTATAGGGGGGGGGGGGCGCAGAGCGGAAAAATCTTTTCAAATGTCGAATTGTTAGGGGGAGGAAGAGTTTTTATTTTTCATTTTAAAGATTTGATAAATATATTTTCCGTAAAGCGAGTTAGATCCTGTTTTCCAATGCTTTGCTATGGGGTAATTGATAACCCCCAAAAAGGGGGGTTCCCTACCCCTAATTCGATATAATGATAGCCTAAAACCACCCCCGGAAAATTCCCTACCCATTAAAAAAAACTCCATGAAAATCGGTCCAGTAGTTTCGGAGTCTATGCGTTACAAACAGACAGACAGACAGACAGACAGACAGACAGACAGACAGACAGACAGACAGACAGACAGAGATTGTCTTTTATATAATAGTATAGATATTTACTCAGTATGAGATGACCAGGTACATAAATTAACCGTGACTGCATCTCTCATTTCTACCATCTTTTTTTTTTTTTACTAAAACATTCACACTTTTTTTCTCACTCACACTCACACACACATTCACACTGTCTTTTCGGCAGCTCAGGCCATATAAGACATTTACGATAACCGTTATTTATGAATTTATATATATTAGGGTCCAGGCATTTTTATTTAAGCCATCTGGTATCCAGATGGCTTAAATAAAATCATCGGACTGCTCAGGTCCGAACCCACGACGTTTGGTATATGAGGTTAGCACGCTAACCTCTACACCACGCCCCGCGGGCTTTCTACCATCTTATTAACATGTTCTTGTTTATTATATCGGCTAAGAAAAATCTCAAGCTATAAAATATAATATTTAAATTATCTTGGTTTTTTTTTTTACCTCAAAACAACATAATAATAAAAAAAGTTGACTCTCCTTTGTTTAAAATTAACTTGTCAACTTACTTTTCTTAGACGTCATTAAATCACTCCCACTTTTGCCATCGAAATACTTTGTTCCATACTGATCATTAACCTAGTAATCTCTTTTCTTTGATTATTAATCTTTATTCTTCCACCCTTTCAAAAATTATGATTGATGGTCGTCTAAGAATTTTTAGAATTACTCTAAGAATAATTATAATACCATTTACTTCAGCACATTTAATCATTAACCTAACCCTTTATTTACTGTGTTTTTAGTAATTGAAAACATTCCCTAATGACTGAATTTGAATAAAATTTTGATAACCTTAATTACGTCAACTTTTATAATAAATTCTTTCATATTTAAATTAAAAAATCAAAAAGAAATATTTTGAATACAAAGTTGTAAGAAAAAAAACTGGTGTGACTACTCGCAAACCGGACAATTTTCTCTTATATTCTATAATTGAGGATTCTGATTAGCTAGTTGAAAATGACCTTCTACTCTGGTTTAATAATTCAATGTAGAAGAGAGAGTTAGTAACTTAGTCTTTTTATATCTGTAATTTAATTTTAATGAAAAAAATAGTGATTGGAGAAAGAGAGTCTTACTTAGATAGGACTTTTAATTGTTATTGAATTCTTAACAATTTAATTTTATTAAAACGATGAAGGAGTATTAAATTTTATCTCTTTTTTAATGTAATTAAATATTAAACTGATATAATTCGTTTCGTTAATCCTCTAAAAAAAGAGTAGAGTGAGATGTGGGGGGCAGTTAACTTTCAAAGTGTCTAATTTAATTAATTTCATTTCATAAATCCTTTCGTGTACTACTCAGGAAATGAATATTGATTATTTAAGTGGCTAGACTGCGCCCTGGTCCCCTGAAGCGATTGTAGCTATCCATTTAAATAATCTTTATTTTTTTCTGATTTATAAAAAAATTTGGTTTAATTAAATTATAACCCTAAGAGAAAATAATTCCGTGAAAATTTTCAATCCTTTTTAGTTTATAAATCAGCCTCTATCGGAAACTCGAAAAAATTGTATTAGTTTTTTTTTTTAACACTCACACACACATACACAGAGTCTTTTCGGCAACTTAGACCATATAAGACTTTTACTATACTCAGTATTTTAGTAATTATCCATTGGGGGTCCAGAATTCTTATTTAAGACATTTGGTATTCAAATGGCTTAAATAAAATCATCGGACGCCTGGGATCCGAACCCGCGACCCTTGGTATACAAGGCAGGTGCGCTATCAACTCAACAAATTCGAGAGCATTATTAGATTTTTTTATATTCTTTGCAATAATGAAAATTTAAATAAATAAAATTATTGATTGATTTGAATTCATTCTCTTCTTTGGAATAAAATACTAAAGAGCCCACGGGGCTTGGAGTAGTTGGTAGCGTGCCTACCTTCTATACCAAACGTCGCTGGTTCGGACCCCAGGCAGTCCGATGATTTTATTTTAATTTTTAATTAATTAACAAAAAATAAATCATTTGAATCAAAGAAAATTCAAATCGAGATAAGTGTGATGTTAGCCGTTTAACTTTGTTTGTTGGTTAAAGAGAGTGAGTCTTGGTGACATTGATATTCTTTGCAATATCTGTCAATCGAGATGATCAACGTGTGAAGCTCTAAAACTCTTGTGGTTCGTTTTTATAAATATATATATATTTGTTTGAGTGAATTATTTATATAGTGTGATTATTCATGTTTTATTTTGGTGAGGGTAAAGTTATAAATGAAGAGGAGAGGAGAATGAAAATAACCAAAAAGGAAAAAGGTGATTTACAATTCATTTATACTAGGAAATTATTAGATTGCGGATGATTTCTTTGGAATTTCTCTTTTTTAAGGTTATGGAGAAAGAAAAACCAGCGACTGCTTTCCACGTTAAAATAATTTATTCGCAGATATTTTCGGTAGCAACGCAAACCATCCTCAGTGCTTCAAATTATATGATTGTGGAGCGTTTAACAAACTCATAAAATGCTTGAGAAGCCATTCCATACATGGAGGGACAAGACACATGAGCAAGTCACTGAGAAAAACAGCATCTACAGTATATGCATAAGATACAATCGAATTTTTTGTATGCTTTACGATAATTTCTCACAGTGACCCACCAGGCGCGTGTACTTTCTAATACTATTAGATTGTACATTAGAAAGTACACGCGCCTGGTGGGTCACTGTGAGAAATTATCGTAAAGCATACAAAAAATTCGATTGTGTCTTATGTATATACTGTAGATGCTGTTTTTCTCTCAGTGACTTGCTTCATGTGGTCTTGTCCCTCCATGTATGGAATGGCTTCTCAAGCATTTTATGAGTTTGTTAAACGCTCCACAATCATATAATTTGAAGCACTGAGGATGGTTTGCGTTAAGCTTACCGAAATATCTGCGAATAAATTATTTTAACGTGGAAAGCAGTCGCTGGTTTTTCTTTCTCCATAACCTTAATACTGTTGACCCAGCATACTTAGTTTCGTTTATTTCTCTTTTTTTATTTCATTAAAAATAAGAATTACTTTTCAATTAAATTGAATAAAAATAAATTGTGATTTTATTTAATGTTTATTTTCTGTTTGTTCCAGGTGATCATGACATCTGTGAATTAAAAAGAAAAGTGTTCCTTCCTTTAATCAGAGATATTGGTGAGTTTTATCTTGAATACACGACTATTTTACTTATATTTTCACTATGTTTTTAATGTCGGAGGAAGAAAAAATCTTTCTTTTTCTTTCTTTGCCTTTAGTCCCGAGATGTGAGGTCGGAAATCCAATTCTCCCTCTTAAACACTTGTCTCTGACACACCAAGCTCGGCCAGGAAGAGGAAAGAGAATAAAATATATAGTCTATATATATATAAATTTTTAAATAAATGAGGATGTGGCATCCTTGGTTGGGAAAATAAACTGATTTTTATTTTACTTTCTCTTACCTATGTATATATATAATATAGAGAGATAAAGTATTGGATTTATTGGATTCATGTCAAAAATTCGATGTCGAGATTTTGATGGATATATACGTCCCTTGAATCCAAAAAAGTGGTTTTCGCAACATGGTCTGTCTGTTTGTGTGTGTGTATGTGAACAAAATATCTCAAGAACGAAAAGAGCTATGAGGTTTAAATTTTATATTTAAGTTATGTACCCTCCCCTGGGACGCGACCCGAAGCTTTTGAACAAAATCGACCAAAGAGTACTAGTACTTTACTGATGTATTTTTTCAGTTTTTTTCTAATTTCTCAAAATTCGCACTAAGGATTTTGATTAAAATTAAAAATCAATTATTTTTCAGATGCTCTTTCAAATGTATATTCTCATTTCGCCCTTGAAAACTTTTGAAGTTCACTTTACTCATGTACTTCATAGCAAAGATAGGAGAAATGGTTGTCAAGGTAACAAAATATTAATATTTTCCCAAGTTTATAAATTTTACATTAGAATTCTAATATATCGGGCGAAACTAAATATATCTCGACACAAAAAAATCTAGTGTGAAAAGCACAGAACACAACTTTCGATTACCAAAGATAAGAGAAAGTTGTGTTCTGTGCTTGTCACACCAGAATTTTATTAGTTTAAAATTTATTTTAGTCATGTCTAAGAGATTAACTTTATTTAATAAAATATAAATTATTTTTTCTCTCCCACTAAGATTGCTGCATCCTCATCAATTTATAAAAGTATTTTTGATCTTTTTGATCGTATTAACCTACATAAATAAATCCTCTCTGATATTTTTTTAAATATTTGTTCTCTACTTGATCCATCCATTGTCAAGATATTGTTTTCATAGAAATTTAATTTTTTGTTTATTTTGTAGAGAAAGTTTTAGCGTTCTTAGGTTCATCCTTCTTTCTATTTAAAGACTTGAAACCTCTCAATTGTTGAATACAAAGCATACCAGGATTCTATGAAATTATTTTTTTTAGAGGTCATTTAAAAAAGGATCAATTTTTCATTTAACTTAATAACCTTTCCACCTGTAATTAATTTAAGCCGATTATCAACATCTTCCTTCTTTCATCTCCACCTCCAGTCATCTGTCAAAAAGGATAAAGGATCTCTCTTCTCTCTGAGAGCTTCTCCATTCATCTCTCTTCCTTTCTTCTAAAGTCACTCGTCCATCACTTAACGACTAAATTGGATCTCAGGGGATGAGAGAATCTCTCAACAACTTGGGGGATCATATACATGATTAAATATTAAATTATAAAAATTCAATTTTTGATTAATCCACCTTTTTACTTCCTCTTACCTCTATATAGATATATGTTAATATATAGAGAGAAAAAAGTATTGGTTTCATGTCAAAAATTCGATTTTGGTGGATATATACGTTTTGAGGATCCCTCAGTCCAAAAAACTGGTTTTCGCGACATGGTCTGTCTGGTTGTGTCTGTGTGTTCAATTTTAAGCATGAATAAATTGAGCTACGAGGTTGAAACTTAATATTTATTAGGCACCCTCCTGAAGCGTGAAAATAAGCTTTTGAACAAAATCGACCAAAGAGTACTAGTAATTTACTGATGCTTTTTTTTCAGTTTTTTTCGATTTTCTCAAAATTCGTTTCAACGATTTTTTTCTACTTTATCAAAATTCGCACTAAGGATTTTGATTAAAATTCAAAAATCAATTATTTTTTTAGATGCTCTTTAAAATATATATTCTCATTTTGCTCTCAAAATTGTTTGAAGAACACTTTACTCTTGTAGTTTGTACTTCATAGGAAAGATAGGAGAAATGGTCACACCAGATTTTTTTAGAGAAATAGAGAAAATTCGGATTTTAATAAATAAAACATTAAGGTGCGCCTTTCGGGGCGCTAATTTTGGGAAATTCCAGCGGCCACAATTTTGAAGCTATCGACCTCAAATTTTTTTAAAATTAAAGCTATTTAAAATATCTACAACTTATACAAGCCCTTTTTTTGATTTTCGAAAAAAATATATTTTTAAAAAATTCGCTCTATATCTTATAGATAATTAAATTAGTAATCATTGTGTTAAAAAATAATCGATTTTTTACCCTTAATTAATTAGCTGGAATCTTTCAAATGAAATGGAATAAATCCCTTGCTTCCCTATGTGAAAAACTAACGCCATCTCTTGCCGCATTGAGCAACTCGGTACTGAATCGTCTTCTAACGGTTTTTCGAGACGCCCACCTTAATTTGAGTTTACTTTTTTTTTTTATTTTTGCTAAATTTTAATTTCCAGTCCAATAGAGCTTCCAAGAACATATTTATTTTTCTATTAAATTTTGGTATTGATTTGATTCATAGAATCATTTTCTGACTTTTCTATACAAAATATCAATCAACCAGATTCTGAGAGTGCCTTTGGCTAAAAAACGATGAAAAGAAAAAAGAAAAAGACAAAATTAAATTTCTTAATATTAATATATAGATTCAATTTTTACTATCTAATTTCTTTTAAGATTTTTTTTCAAACGCTTAATAGCCTTGAAACTTATTTCATAAGATTATTTTTAATTAAAAAAAAAAATTTATAATTAAGAAATTCAAGGACTTTAATCTTTTATAAAGACTTCATTCACATCAAAGAGCAAAATATAGTTATTACCTTGGGGATGAGAGTAATCTCAAACGATCCCTCCCCCCTTCTCTTGGACAGAAAAAATGTATTTTATAATTGTGATTAATATTCTTTATTAATGTCAACGAATCCACCTTTTTTCACTGTATAGTAAAGTCAGAAAAATATCAATCCGAAATATAAATTTAAAAATCTGGTGTGACTTAACGCCCATCAGATTTTTTTGTGTCGAGATATATTTAGTTTTCCCCATAGCACCTTAGTTCCAAACGTGACCATTTCTGTTCATAAATGACGCTGGTCTACGAATGGTGTACTTCAAACACGTTTTAGGAAAAAAACTATATTCTTTTTAAAGAACATTTATTAATTTAAATCAAAATTGTTCCAGTGAATTTTAAGAAATTCCAAAAAAACTAAAAAATAAACTTTCTTCGAACAATTTTACTTATTTTCTTTTTAAAGACCATCTGAATTATTGAATCAAAATCGTTAGAAAAAATTTTGAAAAAACTAAAAAAGGGCTTCACTAAAGTACTAGTAGTCTACTTTTTGGTTGATTTTGTTCAAAAGCTTATTTCAACTGTCCGGGAAAGTACCTAACTTAAATATAAGATGTAATTAAATATTTATTAATTCATATACCCGAAGGGGTAAGGTTGTGCCGCCGGGAGTTTAACCACGGATCCATCAATTTGTACTCGATGTGCCCTTACCACTAGACCACAGCACGGCATTCGGGTATATGAATTCCCTTGGAAAGCATTTTTAGATATCCTTATACAAATTCGGGGCCACAAATTTCCCCGTCGACAAGGTGCAATCCAGTTAGAATAACTAAGACGACCTCAAATTTAATTAATAAATAAATAAAAAAATACATATACAATATTTAAGATATTATATACATCACGTATGTAAGCCGCGAATTGAAATTTATATAATTAAATATTTATTAATTAATTTACCCGAAATAAGTAAGGGCAAATCGAGTACAAATTGATGGATCCGTGGTTCAACTCCTGGCGGCACACCCTTACTTTTTTCGGGTATATGAATTAAAAAATATTTAATTATATAAATTTTATTTCGCGGCTTACATACGCGATGTATATAATATCTTAAATATTGTATATGTAATTTCTTATTTATTAAATATAAAATTTCACCTCATAGTTCATTTCCTTTATGCTTAAAATCATCAAACACAGACAGACAGACAGATCAATTTGCATTCCACTTTTTTTGGACACACGTGACCTCAAAACGTGTATTTTTAATCAAAATCTCGACATTGTATTTTTGACATAATCGCATTACTTTCTCAATATAGCCTATATTACATATATAGGAGAAATAAAAAATTATTTTATTATTAAATTACTACTCAGTGAAGACGCATATTGATTAAGAAAGAGAAATTCTAATTGGAATTTATCTCGATATCCATCAATTAGAGTTAGACCAAGTATTAATTAATGAACTTATCCGAACACGGGGCGGGAAAGAGAGAGAGATAATTATCGGAATTTGAATATCCCCATTGGGACGACAACGACGACGACGAGAAACGACTTTACGCTCAAAAGGTCTGTCTGTCTGTCTGTCGTCTCCGCCCCAATGTTCATCATCGTCTGTACGATTTTTCCCGTCTCGTTTTGGTATTTTACGAGCGATGACGACGACGAAGGGTTGATGTCCCCAAACCCCTACCCAACAGCACGTCTTATCCAGCAGAGAAGCTCGTATATAGCCTGTTTTATATATGACCCATAGAACGCACACACACGCCATCTCCTTGACCAAGATATAGAATATATATGAAATGTTATTTAGGTCCTATATCATATTGTATGTGTTTTTTTTTTTCTGTTGAGAATGCAAAACGGAAAGTACCTGGTGGTACTGATTGGTGGTAGGGAAAACGGCGCCCAACCAAGCAAAAAAAAAGGCGTTGTCGTGGTGTTATCAATTTCACTTTTTTATATATCACATCCGCTTTACTACGAAATTGAACCTCCTAAAATCTAATTTAGACCCGAAGGATGGAAATATCATTTGACATCATGATAAGAGAGGCGAGAGAAAGATCATTTTTATGTATATATTTATATTTTAAAAAATACGAATATGTTTTCGAAAAATTTATTTAAGAAAGAAATGCAAGAGGAAAGGATAAATTGTTATATTGATTTGCTTTTTACTTTCTCTTGCCATACATATATGGAATGTCGAAAATTTGTTTTTGAGATTTTGATGGAAAGGCAAGTTAAGTAAAAAAAAAAAAAAAATGGTCTGTCTGTCTGTGAACAAAATATTTCAAGTACCAAAAGAGCTACGAGGTGGAAATTGATATTTAAGTTAAAACCACCCCTTCATTCTCCTGACATACAACAGGACGGTTTTGAATAAATTTGACCAGATTTCTAATACTTTACTGATGAACTTTTTGAGTTTTTTTTTTCGATTCTCGCAAAATTCATTCTAACGATTTTAATTAAAATTCATAATTTTGAATTATTTTTTAGATACTGTTTAAAAAGTGTATTCTCAAGACCACTTTACTCTTATACTATATAAGAACGATATCATTATTATATATAAAGCGCCTCACTTCCGTTGTATGTGCCTGTTCTCTCACTGATTGGCCAGAGTGAGAGGAAGTGGAGCCAGGGAGTGAAATTTACAACTTTAGGTCAGAGAGGGAAATTTAAAATATCCAAACAGTGACTAAGAATAAATTTGATGCATTTGAAGGCGAGCAAGGGGGTCCAGGGGCGCAGCCAGAGTAGGACAGGCGCGATTTGCGATTTGCTTTACATGAACGTTTTGGTGAATAATGTTTTGAAATATTTTTAAAAATTATATAAATATTCGTAAAATAAATTCAAATATTATATTTTTACAGTTTTCTTCTTTTCGAGTTATTTAATTTTATAACAAGGATGGACAAACTTGTATGAATCTTGTTTATTATTTTAAAAATTCTGAGGCATCCTTAAAAAAATTGCCATTTGGAAACCTGATTTTCTCCATTTTTCACTTGGAAATTTGAAGCTTACCTTTTGTATTCAAAAGTTGTGGGATGTGCGAATAATCACACCATATTTTTACAAAAATTTTATCTTCTAATAAAAAGTTACTTAATTTTTTATATTCAGCTCTATCAAAAGGTAAAGAGGGATTTTTTTTTATTGGAAATGTAAATAGATTTAGAAGCATTTACACTGGTAGCTATAATAAATTCCCTTCTCTCGTTTTTTATGCATTGCCGCTCTAAAAAGGTAAAATAAAATTTAATGTTTGATAATGTTAATATTAAAAAAAAATTTCTGTTATGCTGTTAAAGAATTACTTTTTTTTTTTTTAGGTGTGGAATCTAACAAATTACGTGAATTTTACTCTTTTATTTTAGGAAATTAGTAATATTCTTGGTGGAATATAAAATTTTATTTCGTTTGATTTTAATTGTTCTAAAAAATATTTGATTTACTTAATTTGAAATTCTTTCATTAACTACGGTAATTGTAGTGCTATCCCACCAGATTTTTAGTGATTATTTGAACGACGTTATGCATGAAGGAACCAAGCGCCTTTAAACTAAATCTGAGGTAAGGGGCATTTCATTTGCACAATTGTAAACAAAATCAAAGGCAATGACTTTTCTTGTTTTATAAAAAAAAAAAGCGAACGTGTGGGATCGTAGGATCTCCGGCAGGAACGAAGTTCTTCACGTCTTTTCTTCAATTCTCAGAATATAATTTAATATGAATATTATTTAAATAGACGGAAAGCCCCCCTTCGGAAATAAAGAAAAGGTGGGCGTGGCTTCGCCAAGACTTCGGCTAATCTCGCCTTCTGCCGCCGTCGCTCGGGCGCTGGGAACGCATTTTTGTTAGGAACTCGTTTTTGTTACGTTACATTTTCTCCCAATTCACCCTGCGTAAGCCGCGTAAAAAAACTTCGTTCCAAAAAAAAGTGCACATAGAAATAAAGTGGTGATTTAAATAAAGAGGTAGATCTTCTTTTTCCCTACAAGATGACGGACTTATCTCAACTTAGAACATAATGGCGCTTGGTTCCTTCATGCATAACATCGGCCATTTATAATTATGCCTATATATACATATTATAAACGACGACTGGCGATACTACCAATTTTTTTAATGCCATCAATAGAAGTAAATAATTATAATTAACATTTAAATATGGATTATTATTAAATATATAAAAGAAATATATTTTACTATCATAGCAATCATCTTTTTTAGTGAAAACAAGAGTAAAGTGGTTTTCATAACGTTTTGAGAGAGAGATGACTAAAATTAGCAATCTATTAAATTCAAATAGCCGTGTGAGGTGCTGTGGATTAGTAGTGGTTAAGGCATACATGCCCTTCGGGTTCAAGATGGGTAGTTGGTTCGACTCCCGGTGGTACCCATTTTTTCTTTTTTTTGACTATTGATATATGCTAATTATATGAATTTTCTTCACTACCTATAGAATATATCTTTCTTATTTAGTTTAAATAATATTTAACACTCTACCGTAAAAATGTATCATATCATAGCATGAACTTTTTTTTCACTTATATAAAAAACTTTATAAAAGTCTCGATATTCAATAAATGGCTAAATGATTTATTAAATTTTCAAAAATAAAAAGAAACTCAAACCAAAAGAAAAAAATATCATTTAAAAAAGAACAATAGAGCGAAGGAACGAAAAGGCTGGTTGGTTTGCTTTTCCTCTGAGACTTCTTTTCTTTCTTTCTTTCTTTCTTACTAGACAATAATTTTCTTTTTCTCTCTCTCTTCCCTCTTTTTTTATCCTTCTTTTAAGGAATAATCACAACTTTTTTAATGTTTTTGATTGTTTGATATGATTTAAACGTGTAATAGTAAACTTTCTTTTTTTTTGTTTTTGTTTTACGAGTGTCAATTTTGACTTTGAAAAAAAAAAAAAAATATTGGATTATGGAGAGAAAAGAAATGGTCAACAGCTGTTAAAATTAATTTTTCAATAATAACAATAAATCTTTTTTTTTCTCTCTCCCTAAATTGAAAATTATTTTGACGTTTCTGACATCACATAAATATAATAATTATATCTTGTAGTATTTCAGTGACTTTTAATTGTTGATAGAGTCTGGAATAGAGTCAATATTTTTTATTTGAAATTCCTATCGGGATCCCCATTTATTTACCCGAGGTATTTACGTGCACGAAGACACACACCTCAAACCAACCGGTCTCTGGCAGTAGCCATCTACCGGTACCCCGGGAAGTTAGATGATTTTCTATCTCCTGCTTTCATTTCTACCGTTGTAACGAGCTAATTCTTATTTCTTTTTCCTTTTATCCATACTTCTATGCCAGGGAGGATGTCCTAGTTTAAAGATGTACTCCCTCAGCTTATATTAAAACAATAGATAACTGATATATAATTAATTGTTCACTTGCTTTAAGATTTAAACATTTCTCTTTTCTCCCAAATTCCTTTCAAAGGCTCGTTCTTTTAAACTATTATATTTCTTAGCAGTGGCGTACCGAGGGGGGGCGGGGGGCGGTCCGCCCCAGGCCCCGTGCCGGCATAGGCCCCCATATATTTATTAAAAAAAAAATTTAATGAAAATTTCTCTTTGAGAGGCCTCGGGGCCCTCAGGGCTCAAATAAAAACCGAAAAATTTAGTTAAAAATCAAAATTTAATGAAAATTTCTCTTGTGAGGACCCGGGGCCCTCAGGGCTCAAGTAAAAAACGAAAAATTTAGTTAAAAAATCAAAATTTAATGAAAATTTCTCTTGTGAGGCCCCGGGGCCCTCAGGGCTCAAGTAAAAACCGAAAAATTTAGTTAAAAAATCAAAATTTAATGAAAATTTCTCTTGTGAGGCTCAAGTAAAAACCGAAAAATTTACATAAAAAAATCAAAATTTAATGAAAATTTCTCTTTAAGAGGCCCCGGGGCCCTCAGGGCTCAAGTAAAAAACGAAAAATTTAGTTAAAAATCAAAATTTAATGAAAATTTCTCTTGTGAGGCTCAAGTAAAAACCGAAAAATTTACATAAAAAAATCAAAATTTAATGAAAATTTCTCTTTAAGAGGCCCCGGGGCCCTCAGGGCTCAAGTAAAAATCGGAAAATTTAGTTAAAAAATCAAAATTTAATGAAAATTTCTCTTTAAGAGGATCCGGGGCCCTCAGGGCCCAAATAAAAACGGAAAAATTTAGTTAAAAAATCAAAATTTAATGAAAATTTCTCTTCGGGAGGTCCCGGGACCCTTGGGGTTCAGGGATATACGGTATTTTAAAAATATTTTTATGTATGGAGGAGAAGGATATTTAAAGATGAGTACCCCCCCAAAAAAAAAATTCAATATAAGGCCCCCTCTTCTAGTGCCGCCCCAGGCCCCCAACTGCCTCGATACGCCTCTGTTTCTTAGAGATATTTGAAATTAACAAATATTGAGAAGATCGAAGGAAAGCCAATTTTCTCTTTTTTTCTCTCTATTTCTCACACACACTTCCTGCTGGTGATAAAATTTTATTTCTAACCGGGATAGGGTAACTGGGGTATTTCCTTTGACAACCCAATCTGCCTGACTCGCTTGCTTTGTCAGGCTTCTCGATCACGCCTTTAGGAACGTGTGCCTCATATCTATCGGAAGTAGTATATACCTCTCCCTTAACACGAATATCTCCCACAGAGGAGTTAATTTAACAACAGGTCATTCAATCAATATATAACATTCACACCATCATCTTTCTCTGTCCTATCTAATGCACTATCTTAGTTCGACATGATTAAATCACTTGCGGAATACACAATTCAAAACTTTTAAAACTAAACATGATAAAAGAGAATTATTTAAAAACATTTAAAAATAAACACGATAAAAGAAAATTATATAAAGAACACTTTTAGAAATAACATATTATCCACTTACTTTTGTCTTCTCATATTGTCACCTGTGTAGGTAGATATGATGAAATGGTAAGGTCTTGTAAGTCTTCTAATTGACGAGCTTTCAGAAACTTTTGGAATGCTGTGGGGTCACGGAAGTTTGGGTTGATTTTTATTGCGTATAGTTGACGTTGGTGCTCATATGCTGGACATTCATTGATTATATGGAATGGGGTAGCTGGTGTAGTCGAGCAATGGCATAAAGGCAACGGAATTATGTTAAATCTTGCTAAGCGCGCAGGGGTCCGTGTATGATTTATTCTAATCCGGCTTATTGTGGTAATTAGTGCTCTGGGTAGATCTCTGAATGGGGTGAATCACGGTATCCCAATATTTGGCTTGATTTTTGCTAATGCGGAGCCGGTTATTGTAGAGGTCTGCTTCCAAGAGTGGTTCCAGCTATTTTTTAAGTGAGCCTTTATTATTGAGAATATTTCATTCCATGGAGTTGGTACTTGCAAGTGTGTGCCTTGCTGGGCTGCCAGGAAGTCTGCTATTTTGTTGCCTTGAAATGTACTATGACCCTTGGTCCATCTTATGGAGATGTCTATGTACCTTTCACCTTTGCCTTTCTATTTGCCTTTGACTAACAAGCTATTTATGTATCCTGCTTGGTTGTTTGTTCGTTTGGTAGTTCTGAAGTTTTGTATCTTGGGAAAAATTAATACTTATAATTGTCTTACTTGAAATTAATTCATTTATTATCGATATTAACAGAATTATAGACATTTATTTAAAAAAAAGGCGATATTTTTCAATAATAATTAAGATTTTCATTTGAATCCCTCTCGTAATTAAATCAAAAAGCTTTCTTAATTTCATATTATTATCTCTCTCTCCGTCTTTCTTAACTGTCCACACACTCTAATTCAAGTAGTTATTAGAAAGGATGGAAGTAATTACCCAATCATCATTAAAGTAACATGAATGGGCAGGGTGAACCTATCTACACACTCTCTATATATAATATTTATCTTGTTATCACAAGTGAATGGGTCGCCATGTTATCATCACCTCCACAGACATGTGCCATGCCATGCCATGGATGGGTGGTCGTTATTTTCGGTACAAAAGAGAGAGGGAAGGATAATTTAACTGCTGTCTCTTTAAGGGAATTGATTTCTCTTTTTATAGGCAGTTAGCCTGAGACTTTTGTTATATTATATTCATTGCCAACAATCGTTAATTTAGAGATTCAGTGCAAGTGTTTCCCAAACAAAATTATTAAATTCTGTGAGTTCCGATCTAGTTTACGAAATAAAGTAGCGAAATAAATTTTTCGCTTATTATATTAATCGACTCACAAATAAAGTATTAAATACTAGTTGTATACATACATTATATAATATTGTAATATAATAATATATTACACCAGCATTTTCAAAATACATGGAGATACCAAGTATAAAACCCAATTGTAACATAAAAAGATCTATCTAAAATAAGTTAGTAGAAATTCTCTCAAAGCATTGAAATTTACTAAGTCTTTGGCGTAAATAAATAAATAAATAAAAATTAGATAGCCAACCAACTATATTAAATTTAAACTTTTTTTTTCTCTCTTTCTCTCTGAAATTACTTTTTCAGTACACACACTGATAGTAAATTTTTCTTTAACATGTCTTAGAAAACGAAATTAGTTTTTTTTTTTTTTTTTTTGGACTTTCCATTTAACTTTTATTTTTCAATTTAAAATTTAATTTTTCCCGAAATAAATAAAACAAATAAGACAGAAGTAAGTTGCTTATCTTCATTAGGAAAAAAAAAAAAGAAAACTCAATCTTTGTGCACGCAAACAATTTTCAAGGAGTCATTAAGTTTTGTTTTATTGTTTTGATTAGATATATAAAAGAAAAAAAAGTAAAAAAGAGCATTTTTTTATTTTTTTTTTATTTCAATTAATGCTTTTAATAAAGATAAATTTGAACAAAAAAAAAGCTATTTGATAATATAGTATAACTAACAATAAGTAATTCAAATTTTTCAGTTCGAAAAGTTGCCGAAAAGTGTTTAATATTGGCTTTAACAATGACAATGAAATGTTTTTTTGGCATTCCTGGAAAATAAACAAAAATAGAGTTAGGCACTTTGCTAATTAGAACGTCGATATGTGTTCTTAATTACAAATAGATTCAGTGAAAACTGTGAATTTCTATAGAACATATACAAACATACATACGTTCTTCCCATTTCATTTTTATATATAAGTAATATGTAACATTAAATATATCACGAAAAGTTTCCTGAAGGATATAAAATGAATTATTATTTTTTTTTTAAACACTCACACTTTTTCTCATTCACACACACATACATACAGTCTTTTCGGCAACTTAGGCCATTTAAGACTTTAAACGATACTCGTATTTATATAATATATATTTATTTGGGGTCCAGGCATTCTTATTTAAGCTAAAATGAATTTAAAATATGGAACGTTAATAATGAATTTCAAAAATTAATATTTCAGATGACAAAAAGAATATTTGATTATTGAGGTCTGATTATTAGATAGGTATTCGAACTAAAAAAAAAAAAATAAACAAAACCATGGCTTGACTTTCCACCCCTTTATCCCTTCCTTCTTTCATCCTAAAGCAACCAATAGAAGCGAAACCAATTTTAACGCTTATTTTAGTGGTGTGTTTCCAAACAAGCGGCTCTTTTGGAAAACGAATCCTTAATTTAACGATGCCTAATAAAAGACATTGGGTCATTACCTTAGAAGAAGGTTAATTCGGTGCCGGGTTTTATAGGGGTTTTGTGGGGGTCGGTCGTTGGGTGTAAGTTGAAGGAGGTGGGGATAACACAGGACCAACGGTCACCTTGTTATTTACTAAACCGAAAAAAAGAAAAAATATATAAATATTTTATTAAATCTTAAAACTACGGATATAAAACTAATTAATTTCCTTTTAATGGCATCTTTTATAATTAATTTGATTGTTGAATCATGTATTGTTTGGTCATTTTTTCTGACAAAGTCTAATTTTTGATAATTTATGAGAGCTACTACTTTTTACTTTCTCTTACCCTATATGTATATGTTAATATTCGTATATATAGAGAAAGTATTGGATTCATATCAAAAATTTGATGTCTAGATTTTGATGGATATACACGTTTTAAAGTCCACTGAGTCCAAAAAAGTGGTTTTCGCAAAATGGTCTATCTGTGTGTGTGTGTCTGTGAATAAAATATCTCAAGAACGACAAGAGCTAGGAGGTTGAAATTTTATATTTAAGTTAGGTACCCCCATGGAACGTAACACGAAGCTTTTGAATAAAATCGGCCTAAAAGTATTAGTACTTTACTGATTTACTTCTTCAGTTTTTTTTTTCGATTTTCTCAAAATTCGCTCTAACGATTTTGATTAAAATTCAAAAATCAATTATTTTTTAGATCTTCTTTAAAACGTATATTCTCATTTTGTTCTCAAAATTGTTTAAAGACCACTTTACTCCTGTACTTCAGAAAAAGATAGGAGAAATGTCATGATAACAAAATATAAATATTTTCACATGTTTATAAATTTTATATCTTGAATTCTATATATCGGCGGAACTAAATTTATGTCGACACAAAAAAATCTGGAGTGACAAGCACAGAACACAACTTTATCTTCTTTTGGTAAGATAAAGTTGTCTGCTGTGCGAAAAATCATACCAGATTTTTTTTTACAGTAAATGTGTCATATACATGCTACTAAATGTTTGTAAATTAATATTAAACAAGAAAATGGGGACAGGAAGAAAAAGGCTTTTTTCTACATTTAAAAATCCATTTGATCTTAACAACAACAAATTTTGTTCTTTTGCTGGATTCAGGCCAAGTAGAAGAAAGAAGAAGAAGAAGGGAAAAATATATAGGCTATCATAATAAAGAAGAAAAAGAAGGAAGCCGTCATTTAGCAAAATAAAGGAAATAATAATATCTTTTTAATTGATTGAAGATTGAAAATGAAATTCACTGACTTGGAATAAATCGGGTTACTTTTAAATAAAGTTATTGATTCGGATAAATTCTTCTAACCAACCCTCGGTATTGGAGATTAATTTATAGTAGTATTATTGTTATTTTTGAAATTTCACCAGGATCCTTGTTTATTTACCAGAGGTGTTTTCGTTCAAGCAGACAATCTCCTCAAACCCAACCGATCTCTGACCGTAGTCATCTACCAGCACTTCGTTTCCTATCTCTAATTTCTTCTCTTGTGTTCAAATGTCTAGCTAAAGAACTAATCCTAAGTCTAGTTCCTCCCGGTTCCTGTTTTATATGAACTATTCTATGGCCTACTTGTGTTGGGAACCAATATTCCAGTCTAGGGCATGCTTGAGAATTAGTTTACATTAAATAAATATTTTGGCGAATTCGTAAGAGAGAGCTACAACAATGGTCGGAGGCTCTTCCTTCTCCACCATTACTCTTCTTGATTAGCTCGCACCTTATTAAATTTATCTCGTTTAATGCTGTTTCTTTAGGGCTGAAAATAAAAAAAAATTTGGAACAAATCACATCAAATGTTTTTTCAATATCATTTGATGTTTTAGTGATATTAACCTATATATCAAATAAAGCTCGTGAGTTTGAATTTGCAAAACTTTTTTTAAACAAGATTCCATATTATACCTCTATAACAGAGCTTTTCAAACTTTTTTTTTTTTTTACTTTACAACGCCATTTTATTTGAAAATAGTCTCAAATTGAATTTATAAAAGCTTGAAAAAGAAATTGTCAAGTTGAATATTTTAGTTTGCAATTGATTCAAGTACTTTTTGTTGTAGGGCTATAGCCAATTTGAATGCGACCCCTAATTTGAAAATCTCTTCTTATATATATGTAATTTAGGATAGATACGATTAAGTTGTAGTCAAACAATATAAAACAAAGAACCGAAATATGAAATATAAATTTTTTGGATTAATCAAAAAATAAATTCTATTATGAAAATTTCTAAAACTAAAATTTTGTTTAATAAAATTATTTAGTATATGTGAGGTTTCACTAAGTTGTAAATGAAAGAAATATTGAATTTCTAACTCGATATATTTCAGGCTATAACCCATCTTCAGGAGTACATGTGAAGAATAAATGCTACCAAGCAGGCTTGGGTAGGGCCAACTCCTCCCCACTCCTACCCAAGCCTGCTTGGTAGCATTTATTCTTCACATGTACTCCTGAAGATGGGTTATTCTAAATGCTACCAAGCAGGCTTGGGTAGGGCCAACTCCTCCCCCACTCCTACCCAAGCCTGCTTGGTAGCATTTATTCTTCACATGTACTCCTGAAGATGGGTTAATAGCCCGAAATATATCGAGTTAGAAATTCAATATTTCTTTTCATTTACAACTTTATGAAACCTCACATATACTAAATAATTTTATTCATAAATATTCATAAATACGGAAAACCTATACCATTTTCCCTAACTATAAAATTTTGTTTGTGGATATATGGTAATTTTAGTCTTAACATTTAGACAAAGTCAATTTTAAATAAATTAATTAAAATACAATAGAGAACAGTGCTGGATTATTATTGTCTTGGGAACTTAATTTTGTCAGTATCATTTATTAATTATTGCTATTTTGACCTGTAACAGTCTCTCTTAAAAAAAAAAAAGACCTGAAGGTGTTGTTTCATAGTAACATCAATCAACCGGACTTTGATCCTAAAATCATATAATCGAGTTTTGGCACCAAAATGAGAAAAGTTGAAAAATAATGGAGTAAGATTTCTAAATAAAAAAAAAAAGTAAAAATGAAACGAAATGATGTCTATAAGTTTCAAACAGTATTATTAATAGCCTTTAGTAAATGCCAAGCAAGAAGGTTTTTATTGTTTTCTCTTTCTCTCTAAAATTAAATTGGCTTTTCGCCCAAAGAAGAGAGATAGAAAAAGGGACATGGAAGGAAAAGGTGTAATATCAAAACGTGTCACATTTTTGAACAGACTGCTCGATTCTTTCATTTAACACAAATTGAATAACATTATTTAATTTGATCAAATTCCATATATTTAATTTTTTTTTTTTTTTTTCCAAACGATTTGACAAACATGTATTTTTCAAAATTAAAAGAGAAATCTTCCGCCATGTTATAAAAAAAAATATATGAAAATTTAATTTTTAAATTTTTTGGCATTTTCCTTTAATAAGTGTGTTTATCAGACTTAGAAAATTGTTCTGATTAGAAATAATATTGTACAATATTAATCGTGTTTTATTTTTAATTAAGTAAAAGTACGTATTTTATTGTAGTTAGTAACATTTTGTTAGTAGCTATGACTGTGATGAAATTGTAATGGAATAAAATAATGGAGATATCAATCATGAGGTGCACGCAGGGCCTGGCAAAATACTCAAAAACCCGAATTTTAAATACAAAATACTTAGATTCAAAATACAAAATACACTGGCAGACATTTTGATAAGTAGTCTGTTGCCAGTAAATTTTTGGGACTATATCACATCTATAAACAAGTCTATTTACAGATGCATATGACTCTAATTATAATTTGACTTATAAATGCGACATCCTCCTATCCTTTTCTACACAAAAAATTCCGGGCTCTCGTTATGAAAATAAAAAAAAAAGAAATTGAAATTTGTCTGGATTTAGATGATACATCTTTTACACGTTTTTCTATATTAGATTCAATAAGTGAATTTTGCAACAAGTTAGATGTTTAAAGAATACAAATTTAGTAAACAGAAGTTTTCTCAAAAACTTGGTGTTACTTTCAACTGTATGAGTTTTTAGAAAACAAGATTAAAGACAAACTGTTTTCTTTGAAAAAGCGAGACGAAGAATTTATTATTCTTTCTCAGTGAATGAACAACAAACAACAAAAGGGCAGTAAGCAGAGCAACTCAAATATTGCGTTAATGGCTTGCTTGGTATTCCTATATATACTTTTTAATTAGAACAGAGAAAGAGAGAACTTATTCTAATTAATATTTTATTAAATAAAATCTCAAAATAAAAGCTTGGATTTTTAAATTAAAAAAAATGAATATCTGTTGTTTCCTTTTAATCTTTTATTTTTTATACTTAGCCCTAACAACTGATTCCCTTCATCTTTGAAAATTTAATTTGCTTTAATTCAATTGAAAAGGTTTTCTTATTTTTACTTTCTCTTACCTCTATGTATATGTTAATATAACCTTACATATATATAGAGAGAAAGTATTGGATTCATGTCAAAAATTCGATGTCGAGATTTTGATGGGAATACACGTTTTAAGGTCCCCTGAATCCAAAAAAATCTGGTGTGACTCGCACAGCATGCAACTTTCTCTTACCTTCAGTAATCGAAAGTTGTGTTCTGTCCTTGTCACACCAGATTTTTCGTGTCGACATATATTTAGTTTCTGCCGATATATTAAAATTAAAGATGTAAAATTTATAAGTATGGGAAAATATTTATATTTTGTTACCATGGCATCCATCTTCTCTATTAAGCACAAGAGTAAAGTGTGCTTCAAACAATTTTGAGGGCAAAATGAAAATATACATTTGAAAGAGCTTCTAAAATATTATTGATTTATGAATTTTAATCAAAATCGTTTGAGAGGATTTTGAGAAAATCGAAAAAAACTGAAAAAGTCCATCAGTAAAGTACTAGTACTCTTTGGTCGATTTTGATTAAAAGCTTATTTTCACGCCCTAGGGGGGTGCTTAACTTAAATATAAAATTTCAACTTCCTAGCTCAATTCCTTCATGGTTTAAATTAAACACACACCCAAAGACAGACAATTTTCAGTTTTTTTCGATTTTCTCAAAATTCGCTCCAACGATTTTGATTAAAATTCATAAATCAATCACCATGTCGTGAAAACCACTTTTTTGGATTCAGGGGACCTCAAAACGCGTATATCCAGCAAAACCTCGACATCGAATTTTTAACATGAAACCTATACTTTCTATATATTAATATAGTATATTTTAGTAAGAGAAAGTAAAAATTCATACAATCAGTTTATTTTTAGATAGATAATTTCTCAACAAGATCGTGTCCAAATAAATAAATAAATAAAATGGCTGAAAAGGAAATTTCAACCAATCTTTTTTTCACACCAACGAGACTATAAATAAATAATTTTTCAGGCCAGTAGGCTGTTTGGGTGTAAATAAATCGCTTAAGGAGAGAGAGAGAGAGAAAATGACATCAGACTATGCGCGTTTACTTTGACACTTAACACTCGATGGTACTGGTGGTCGTCGTCGTGAGTGCCTTCCCGCAAACCCCAAAAAAATCCCCTTGTTTGTCACGTTTTATCTCTTCTCTAATTGGCTAATTCTTCAACGTGTATGTGTGTGTGTGTTCTTGGACTTCATCTCTCTTTTCTCTTTTATTTAATGTTTTTTTTTTTTTTATATTAAATGTGACTGTCGCTGCTACTTATTCATATGTGGACATTTTTTAAAGTGGCGTTTTTTTTTAAAGGTAATCCATTATTTTTTTTTATCTTCTAAATTATTCACCTCGCATTGATAAATAGCATTATCCTAAATAATTTCAAACACCTTTTTGTAATTTGAGTTAACTTTACTTATTAAGAATCTATATAGTCCGAGTAATCAGATCCGTCAGACTATTTGAAACTAATTACAAGATAACTATTATAGATAATTGCTTCCAAACGAAATTTAAAACTTTTTTACTTTTTCAAAAAAAAAAAAAATATGGTGTGACTTAACGCACACCAGATTTTGTGTCGAGATAAAGGGCGGATACAAGGGGGAGGGGGTAAAGGGGTAATTACCCCCTTTACCCCCCGAGATTTGAAAAAATACTTTTTTTTCGAAAAAAAAAAAAAAAAAAATATTATTTTTAATGTAAAATTTTAAAAATTAATACTTAAAAATTTGATTTGTATTTATATTCTGGCAAACAAGTACAGAATGCGCCTTTAAAAATTACCGAAATTAAGAAAAAATAGTGTGCTGTGCGACGAGTCACACCAGATTCCCCCCCCCCTTCCCGAGAAACACCTCTGGATCCGCCCTTGGTCGAGATCCCAGGTATATTTAGTTTCCCATAGCTTCCAAACTTGACCACTTACGATTCATAAGTAAAAAAAAAGTCAATTGATTCAAAATTTCCATAGGCTCTTTGTATCGTCTCGAAAAATCGTTATACAACGATTCAGTACCGAGTTACTCTAGGCGGTAAGAGATGGCGTTAGTTTTTCCCATAAGGGAAGCAAGGGATTTATTCCATTTCATTTGAAAGATTCCAGCTAATTAATTAAGGGTAAAAAATTAATTATTTTTTAACACAATGATTACTAATTTAATTATCTATAAGATATAGAGCGAATTTTTTAAAAAATATCTTTTATTTAATGCGATTAATCTAAAAGAAAAATTTATTTTTTCGAAAATCAAAAAAAGGGCTTCTATAGGTTGTAGATATTTTAAATAGAATTAATTTTAAAAAAATTGAGGTCGATAGCTTCAAAATTGTAGCAGCTGGAATCTCCCAAAATTAGCACCCCGAGACGTCATATTTAATTGATTATAGGCCTACTATTTTTCTTTTCCAAATTATTTAAATTTCTAAGATTCCTTGCAAAATTCTAGTTTCCTTTTATTTGGCCAAATTTCCTCCTGACTGCATTCCCTCAATCCCAAAAGCCATTTTACCGCAAAGCTAAAAAAAAAAAATAATACAATTTCCAGGGTAAAAACATAAAAAAACGATTTGATAGATGACGTTGATGCATTTGAAGGCCTTGCTTTCTTCCATACATTTTTAGTTTATTTTTAACCACATGTTTACTATATAGGATAATAGGTTTGGGGTGGATTTAGAAGCAGATATTCATAAGGTTTCTTTTCATTCATTTGAAAGACAGAGTTAAAAAAAAAGTACCATCTGGCGGTAACAAGGGAAAGAATGAAATTATTAACATTGAAGATTATATAAAATTGATTTTATTAAAAAACAGTTACGTCAGTCGTGAGTTTATTAATTCTTGTTTGAAATTTATTTAGAATAGAAATTTAATTTAGTTATTAAATTGTTAATTAATTAAATATTATTGACCAGTCCGTCTCTTTTTTCTTCTATTCTCTTTGTGCTTTATATAACTCCGGTTTCAAAAGGTAGCAGGTTTTCCAGGAACTCGTCTATCCAAAATCCACAGAAAGGAATTCGAGGGTGATTTAATTGAAACTCTCAATTATTTATTATGCGGAAATTTTGAAAAGGTTTATACAGGGTGTCCCAAAAAATAGTGTCAAACGGAAGTCCAGAAATAGAGCACCCCTTGGTTTACCCGAATCACCCTCATGTATGTTATGCGATTTTTTTATATACATGTAGTTTTCGAGTTTTAGGAATTTTTGACAATTTTCAACCTGAACAACTTTTTTTTTTTTAAGTAGAAGACATTTTCCAGATATTTATGATGCCTAATTTTAAGAATTTTCCACCTCGCTGTTTTTTATGGCCGATTTTAGCCAAAGTAGCCCATTAAGTACTATTTAGTTTTAATTATTATGAAACCTGAGAGTCTGGATAATTTTCGAGAACTACTTAGAAACCATTAAGTCACCTGTTTAGATTTTTAATTCAAAGTTGAAAATTTAAATCGTAATTCACTGAACGTTAACTTTTAATTTACACCAACATTTTCACAGTTCTCATCAAAGATGAAGATGATTATTTTAGGCATAAAAGTACAACTTATAAAGACTTAATTTGCAAAATAAATATCTAGAAAATGTCTTGTACTTAAAAAAAAAGTTCAGGTCGAAAATTCTCAACAATTCCGAAAAAAATTCATAGCTCGAAATCTATAAAAAATCTCATAACATACCATCTATTGCAATAGTATTGAGAATAAAGCCCGGAAGTTAGGCAGCCCAAATGGCAGCTGGTCTGTCTAAGAAATATCTTTTTCAAAGCAGACAATAGGGCGATCGCCCTTTATTACCATAAAAATTTATCTTTTTAATATATTAGTTAACGTGTGCCATTTGGGCTGCCTAACTGCCGGGCTTTATTCTCAATACTATTGCAATAGATGGTACATGGGGGTGATTCGGGTGTCCCAAGGGGTGTTCTATCTCTGGACTTCCGCTTGACACTATTATTTGGAACACTCTGTATAAATACCCTAAGGGTCGTCCACATATTACGTAAAGCCTTTTTTGACGATTTTCTAGGCCCCCCCCCCCCGTGTCACAGTTAGTCACATACAAACAAACCCCCCTACAAATATTGTCATAACATAGAACTACCTCCCCCCTCCCCCCTGAATAAAATTTCTTATACAAAATTCATATCATTTAAAAAATCCATTTTTCCCTGTTGTGAAAATCATTTATTTATTTTTTTAATTCAACTCTGAATTGTTATGTCACACTTAGAGAAACTCCCGGGTCCCCCATGTCACAATTAGTGTAACGTTTTGGCCAGACCCCTCCTCCCCCTAACGCGTTACGTAATATGTGGACAACCCCATATTATCATTAAAAAATAGGCAACACGCTCAACATGCAATAATCTTCAGTTGCATTTCTCTTACATTCAGGCGTTTTCTTTTTTAAGATTAATTTTAAATTAAAGTTAATATGCGAGTTGAGTTTTTGTTTAAATGGGCATATTTGTGTTCCATGGAAAGTCCTAGTTCGAGCCCAGGCTCATTCAAACATAAACTAATCTCGCAAAATACTTTTCATCTTAAACGATACTTTATAGACAAGGCCTTTACATTTACAGAGTGTTGTAATTCTTTCTATACTCCTCATCCCCACCCCCCCCCCCATCCCCGATCCCAAATTTCTATTGTGTCCTTTATTTATTTACTTTTCTAATTTAAATAATAGTCAACAATTTTTTTGTGAATATGGTTATTTGCTGGTGGGCTCTGATCCCTGGGAAACGAACCCAAGAACTCCAGGCTATACGAGGCATCCATTAATATTTCTTTGAGCTTCTGGGATGTGGGTCGATAGTCTAGATTAACTAAAAAAATGTAACTTTCCTTTTAATAAAACAAAAAAATAAATATATTTTTTTTCAATGTCTTTATGAATAGAAATTAAAATTTCAGATTCTTAAATTGCTTTTTTATGTGTAGTTTTATTTAAAAATTTTCTCATTTAATTTTATATAAAAAAATGTTTCTCTCTCTCTGCTTTTATCGTTCTCATGAAATAAATATTGAAAAGTTTTTTTTTTTTTTCTTAAAAACTTAATAGAATTTTTAATTAAAATTTATTTATCTATTCAGACGGTATTTTTGTTTTCAAGACAATTTAAAGCCTCTTATTATGTTTGAATCCGATTAATTAAGTTTTCATAGAAAGTATAATATTGACTAACAACTTTGTTATTTTGTAAAGTACCGGTATATAACTATAAGTTTATTATTTTAGTTTGATAACTACAGGTTATATAAATTATTATTAAGAGACGGTTCAAAAAGCATACAAAAAATGGCAAAAAACTCCTTAAAATAGTATAAAAAACTTGTCAATACAAAGTTGTTTAAATAAGTTGAAACAAAAGCATCTAATGAAGCGAATTTTTATTCATACCAATGGCGTATACAAATTTGTTTTAAATTAAACTAAATTTATTCCGCCACACGTCCCTGCGAAAATTTTTTATTTGCGGAACCAAATTTATATCAGCCCTGCGGAAATTACAATTTTATTCAATAATGAGCTATATTTTTTCACACTGACGGGGTTTTTGGAATAATTTTTTTGGGCCCCCACCCTTATATACGTCCCTGGTAGTATGCGTGTCATATTATTTAAGAAATTTTTAAATTAAGCTTAGATGATTTATTTAAAAACCAACTGTCAAATTAGTTCAGCATTCTTGCAATAGATGGCAGGCTAGTCTTACAGACGAAAATTCATAAATCATTTATTTTTTAGATTCTCTTTAAAATGTATATTCTCATTTTGCCTTTTAAGACCACTTTACTCTTCTACTTCAGAAAAAGATAGGAGAAATGTCATGATAACAAAATTTTAAAATATTTTCCCATGTTTATAAATTTTACATCTTGACTTCAAATGTACCGTACTGTCAGAAACTAAATATACAATATATCAACACAAAAAATCTAGAAATCTGGCGTGACAAGCACAGAACACAACTTCCTCTTACAATAAGTAAGAGAAAGTTTTGTCCTGTACGTTTAGTCACACCAGATTTTTTATAATGGCTTCCCAACTTTCTCATTTCATGACCGTATTTTTCCATCAAAACTACTTTGAAGAATATAATATAAAAATATTTATCAAGTACGTAACTAAGGTCTCTCTTTTTTTTTTTTTTTTTTTTTTTGAAGGCAAGCCATAAAAATTGGAGGCAGAATAATGCAATGGCTCTGCTGCCAGGTTCGGTTATAAATGAGTCTTATCAACGGGCTCGGTCGCTGTCAGCCTCGTGATTTAACGCGATGCGTGATGAATCGACGTCCTGTCAACGACCTCCGCCTTTGTTTATTTTGGCCAGAGCTCTCTCTCTCTAGATGACTTAATAACCGACATTGGATTGCCTCTCTCTCTCACTCACCTAATTCGATCGACACATAATTAATGATCAGACACGACGTCCTCTCTTCTTGGATAAATAAATAAATATTCTCATCCATAAACGAAATTTTTCATTTATTTTTATGTCAAAAAAAATTAGCTATTTTTTTTTTAAACATCTATTGTTTGTAATGTATTGATTTGTTTAATGGGATTTTGGAAATAAGGTCGCTATATTTATTATTGGAGTTACAACTTGGAACTCAAAGGGGGATAATTTAGAACCTAGATTGGTCTTATATGAAAAGATTAAAATTAAAAACTGCCAGATACTCAAGAAGTTACGAGGTTATACTCGCGGCCATGAAATCAGGCGGATGAGTGATATTGCGAAGTTGCCTACACGCGGGAGGGTAGAGGAGATGTGATAGGCTCAACGCATGGTCTAGGTAACGCTGTACTCTCAGTGTGGCCTGTTCGTGCGCCGAGGTACGCGATTCTCGACCTTCCCTCGCATATATGGTCCCATAAGTGGCAACAGCGCAATTCCACTCGCCCGCCTTATTCCGTGGCCGCTACTATAGTTATAGATGTCACAGATTGAGGTAGATATTATTATCTACCCCAATCTGTGACATCAATAACTAACCTAGTAACTTACTGAGTATCTTGCAGCTGTTAACACTTGGTTTGTTTCAAGAATTAAACTTAAAAACTCATGAGAAGAGAGAGATATAGAGGCCAATTTATTAAACCTTATTAGGATTTTATTCCAGATTCTAGGTCAGGATCTACCATTGCATATATGAACAAAATATCTAAACTAAAAGTAATAGAAATATGTTTAGAAATAGTATAAATGAAAGCTTTTAAATTCCCAAACTATTTTCCAAATTTTAGCCATGTTATGAGACAGTTCAAAAATGAACAAACTAAAGTTCCATCACAGAAATAAATAAAGTTCAAACATTCATGCTTGTTTTAACGGGTAATATTAGCGTCAGCAACCAAAAAATTTTAAAACCGTAGGCTATCATAAATCTGTGAATCTACTCATTTGGATTGGCTTCTGATTCCCAAATAAATCTTATTTCTTGTAAATGATATATATTCACTTCAACCCGAAGTCATTCTTGAAATAACCCTTTAGTCATTTTCAAAAATGAACAAACGAGAATACTGAATATTGCAAATATGTTGTTACTTAGTACTTCAAGTATCTGCCTGCTTTTACAAAGAACTGACATCATTTATTATAACTCTACCTCTACAGCGCTCATCTTTTGAAGTTGTTATTTTCTGTTATTTTGGACGAAATCTCTACTTCTATTATTGAAAAAGATATTACAAGTATTTTGATACTTGTAGTACTTCAAGTACCTGTTTGCTTTTACAAAGAACCGACATGGAGGCGAGAACTCTTCCGTCAATTGGACAACAAGAAACGTATCTCTTGTCTACTCCATCATTAAATACAGATCAATTAAGAAGATATATTTTAAAATTTAATTTCCAGATTCAAGTGATTGAGATTCCCTTTCAAGATTAAAAGCCATTACACATTCTCAAAACACACAGACAGACAAGCTCTTAATCAAATCAGTCGCTGATGCTTGACAATCCGCCGCCGTTGGTCGAAAATGGAATATTCATTAATTATTAAAGCTCTTTGCTTGGAGATTCAGTGAGGCGAGAACTCTTGATCATATGAGGATGAGAAATCGCTCTCCCTTTTCTATTCTATTTGCTGCTCTTCACTAATTGAATTGATTCCAAATAAACCGCTTATAACAAATTTAATCTATAATAACGTTCTAATATAATAGCTTATCTTTCATTCTCATGTTATTATATTATATTCTCATTTTAATACAACCGCTAAGGCTACGATTAGCAAAGTCATTTTCGTAAAGGGTCATTTATTAAGTAAATATTATATAGAATATTTGACATTATTTAAAACACTTTAATGTCGTATATTAAAATTCGCTTAATCTTGTGGAAACGTGGATAGCGACCACGAGCTGCGATTGTGGTGACTGTTGATCTTCTCCGTTGCCAGGCGCCCCGGCAACTAAATATATCTCGACATAAAAAAATCTGGTGCGACCAGTCACACCATATTTTTTACTTTTATTTATTTTATTTCGACGTTTCCAGCGTATTGTGGAACAAAAAAGGTTTTAATAAATTAATAAACTATCTTGAATTTAGGTCATTTTTTTAGTTCCAACTTGAGAACAATTAAAAGTCAAAGGTGTTACGTTACGTTTTAAACAAAACAAATATAATAGCTTCCATTATTCCCAACATGATAGCTCAATTATGCGAGAGTGCTCCGTAAAATGATTATGAATACAAGACTGAAAATACTGTTAGGCCTGTACATTCGGCGCCCTTCTCTTCAAACAACTTGAACCTTTTTTTTTTCTTCGCACATTCGTTATTTTTTCCCTTGATTTATTTTAAATCAGTAAGTGGGTTGTTTAAAAATTTGAAATAAAAGTTCCTTTGAATGAAGAGAGAAAAAGTCAAACAACTACGATTTCCTTTTCTCTCTCCTTCTCGTTGTGTTTGCATTCATAAGAAATTTAATTAACGCCTTCTGTCTTTTTTTCCACGTTTTTATATAGAATATTTCATTCAATGGTTGTTTTTTTTTTTCCGACTTTGTGAATTTACGTCAGCTGTTGCTTGTTTGTCAGTCATTCAGTAATCCCAGTAGTGTGTGTATCCTATTTACTTGCCAGAAGTAATCAGGCTTGGAATTCGTATGTCAACTAAAAATATACATGAGTTCTGTTCGTTCAGTGACTTTGGACTGGCAAAAAGGTGCTGGCTTTTTTTTTCCGCGTCTCTTTTCGATTGGCTTCATTTCAAAGGGAAAAAAATAAAAGAGAGAGTGGGTATAAAATTAAAAAAGAATTTACGAAAAAAAGGTTTTTTACTTCACTATAACACTCAAAGAGAAAATCTAGTTGTTTTTTTTCAAAATCAAGATTTCTCCTGAGGCTGGAAAAATCTGTTTGTTTGAATGTGGGCATATATATAAAATTGCGACCCAACGGAAACAAAATATGACTCTAAATATGTTAGTGTAAAATTTCAGGTAGGTTGTAATGTGAAAATACAAAATTGAAGATATAAGTGCAAAAACTAGGTAATAACCAAAAGTAAGGTTTTGAGAAATACTTTTTTTTAAATTTGTATTTTGTAGATTATTTGAATTTACTGTGAAATAATTAATGAATTTACATATCGATTTTCAGGCTTATAATTTATCAAGAAATATATCAAAAAATCTGGTGTGATAAGCACAGAACACAACTTTCGATTCCCGAAGGTTATGTGCTGTGCGACCAGTCACACCAGATATTTTGTTTCGACATATATTCAGTTTTCGCCTATAACTTATATTATTAAAATTTATAAACATACAAAAATATTTATATTTTGTTACCATGGCAACCATTTCTCCTATATTTCCTATGAAGTATTAGAGTAAAGTGTACTTCAAACAATTGTGAAGGCCAAATCGGAATATACATTTTAAAGAGAATTTAAAAAAAGTAATTGATTTATGAATTTTAATCAAAATTGTTTGAACGGATTTCGAGAAAATAGAAAAAACTGAAAAAGTGCATCAGTAAAGTACTAGTACTCTTTGGCCGATTTTGTTCAAAATCTTCGTGTCATGTGCCAGAGGGGTACCTAACTTAAATATAAAATTTCAACCTCCTTGCTTTTTTCGTTCTTGAGATATTTTGTTTACAAACCATGTTGCGAAAATTACTTTTTTGGACTCAGGGGGCCTCAAAACGAGTATATCCATCAAAATCTCGACTTAGAATTTTAGACAAGAATCCAATACTTTCTCTCTCTCCATATATATATATATATATATATATATATATATATACATATATAGGTAAGAGAAAGTAAAAATCATTGACAACAATATTTTTATCAATTATCAACATTTTAGCTCAAATATAAGACAAAATGCGACATACACACCTGGAACTTTGAAAATATTTTATTTTTATTTTTTACTTTGATATTCCTATAAACTTTTATAGTTGAATTTTATTCGAGTTTGTTCAATGAGGGGATTTTTTATCTCCACTTAATGAACTTATTCCAACTGGTCATTTTGAATATTTAACCAGTCATAACTAAATAGAAAAAAAATTAGCGTACTAGTATATTAAAAAAAAAAGGTTTGTTTTCTAGGATGATGAGAAAATAAATTTAATTTTCAAACGAATAAATGACGTAACAATAAAAAATTAAATTATTATACTTAAGGTAGAAAAAAGTACAGTATGTAATAAAAAGGTAATGGAATCCTTTTTATGATAATGGAAATAGAATATGTTTTTAAAAAATATTCTTTTTTATTATAATACTTAAAACTTGAATGTCATTAGGGTGAGTTAGCGTAGGATCTAACTCAGAGAGGGGTATAAAAATCAAGCTCTTTGTTTGTGTTAATAGTGAGTTAAATGGCTAATGAACTCCAAGAAACAGAATAAATTATTAATTTGAAATCATAATTGATAGCAGGATCTTGATTGTTTATTATTAGAATATCAATAATTTATTAGTACATTTTCTAATTTTTTAATCATCATCTCACTTGTTTGACTTTAATATAACAAATGAATTAAAAAAAGAAAACTTTCTTTTTTTTTTATTCCAACATACTTGTATAATAATCCAAATATTTATTTTAAGGCTATTTAAAAATGTTAATCAAATAAACGAAGATAGAATTATGATGTTATTCATAGGGCAAAAATTAAAAGGTCATCTTAAAAAAATGTAATAAAGGGAAAATCATTGACAGGAATATTAGGAAACTTATTAAGGTGCTCGTATTGAAAAGCCGTTAGAACACGATTCACTACAGAGTTACTCTAGGCGGCAAGAGATGGCGTTAGTTTTTCCCACAAGGGATTTATTTCATTTGAAAGATTCCAGCTAATTAATTAAGGGTAAAAAATTAATTAATTTTTAACACAATGATTACTAATTTAATTATCTATAAGATATAGAGCGAATTTTTTAAAAATATCTTTTATTTAATGCGATTAATCTAAAAAAAAAAAATTATTTTTTCGAAAATCAAAAAAAGGGCTTCTATAAGTTGTAGATATTTTAAATAGCTTTAATTAAAAAAAAATTTGAGGTCGATAGCTTCAAAATTGTGGCCGCTGGAATCTCCCAAAATTAGCACCCCGAGGCGCCCACCTTAAAAAAAAATTTTTTGCTCTCATTTTTGAGGTGATCTCTTAAAACATGATAAACTAAAAGAAGAAACTCGAAAAAAAAAAAAAAAAAAAAATAATAGGCCTAGTCGTTTTTTTTTGCGCCACCCTAATATATGTTAATACCCAGTATATAGAAATTAAAAACACTATGTCATACGTTTTAATTTTTTATAAGATCTTTTAAAAATCTTTTTAATTTCATTTTTATTCATTAATTTTTTTTTAACATTATCAATTAATATCAAAATTGTAAAAAAAAAACTGTTTCCGCCCGGGATCGAACCGGGGACCTTGTGCGTGTGAAGCACACGTGATAACCGCTACACTACGGAAACTGTATTATATTATATTCTGTTATACTGTCAAGTGCTTTCTAATCGATAGCCTTCTCACTTCCCCTCACTATAAACAAGAGAAGGGAGCTCTTTCCTTTCACAGTAAAAATTTCGTTTATATTCTACTTCTAAAAAATAAATTAAATGCATGGCTCACAGATACTTATTTTTTATTAACTCTTTTACTTATAAAAAATTTTTTAAAAGGCTTATATTGAATTATTTTTCCAGGGTTCAAAAGATCGACGACATTTGCATTCGTTCATCCATTTGAGGTGAAAGAAAAAAAAAGACACTGTTGAGTGAGTAAATATTTTCTTTATTAATTTTAAATTTAAGATAAATATCATTTAAGCATTAAAAAGGTTTCATTAAAATTGCTAACTCTTCTTTCCTTCCTTTGGAAAAACAAAAAAAAAGCAAAGGAAATACTCACTCCTTAGGCCGGATTCACACACAAGTGGCGTTTGCCACTGGCGTGGAGATGGCGTGGCGCTGGACGTGGCGTGGTGTGGCTAAGATGTGGCGCGTGCATACACACACAAATGGCTCAGTCCACTCCAGTCACTTTTTCTGAGCAAATATTTCCAACACCGTTCTCCAATTCCAAATCAAGATAGATATTATGCATAGACATTTAAATATTAAATCTAAATAAAAATATTTATTTTATAATTTGTGTAGTTATTTATGTTTATTTAACCATATTTAATTTATTTTAATATTTAATTTTTTACAAAGTAATGAAATATAGATATAATATAGCAAATTTGGATATTAAAATCCATATCGCATCAATAATTTAAGGGCAAAGGTTGCGAAACAAATGGTTTGCTAGTGGCGAACGCCACTTATGGTCGCCATAGATGGCGTCGGAATGGTGTGGTTTCGGCGCCATTCGCCACGCCTCCGCCACGCCATGTCAGTGTATATTGGGCTATAGGTTAACATAGAAGTGGCAGGAGCCAGATCCACGCCATCGCCACGCCACACCATACGCCACTCGTGTGTGAATTGGGCCTTAGGGGGAATTCATTTCAATGTTAAAATATTTATATAAGAATTTATAGAGGGAAAATATTTAAAAATAAAAAAAAGAGTGTTCTAAAATAAAGGCTTATGTTTTAAAAAAAGAAAAATCAAATTACATTAGAACGATTTCAATTATTAAAATTATAAAACTGTGAGAGAGGTTTTTTTTTTATTTTTTAAGTGAAACTTTTATTTGATCAGCATGTCGCGTTACAAGACGTGACGTCAAAGGCCGTGACGCTACAAGCCATGACGTCACAAGCCGTGACGACAAAAATAGAAAAGTTGAAATTTAATATATATGACGAATTATAAAAATAATTGTGAGATTTAATTATTCAATTTTTAAATTGATAAAATATAATTTTTTAAATAATTTAAAATGATTCAAATCTTCAATTGATAAATAAATATTGTTCTCAGTTTTTAACATGCGTTATTGATTTCCCATTATCTTTCCCATTTTCCAATTATTAAAATAAGATTAAAAACTCGATTTTAATACCCTTAATTGAATAATTTTATAAAAATTTTCAGTTAAACGCCTACGATCCAAAAAAAAGTTTCACTTGCATCGTGGTTTCATAAAACCACACAATGTTTTTTTTTTTTTTTTTTTTAAGATTGGAAAGATCAGGTTTCTGCAACTGAGGTGCAGTGCAATCTTGAGAAGGGAAAAATGAAAACCTAAATAAATTAACTCTGCACATTGGGTGATTAATTAGGCCTATAATTATTATTAGCCTGTTATTAGTTATAACACGAGCGTATATAAGGGGGGGGGGGCGAGTGGGCCCGGGTTCCCCCTACATTTTTCAAATCTATATACATATATAGGGGTATATAGCCAATATTTATATTTTTTTTACTTTCTCTTACCTATATGTATATGTTAATTTACACGTTTTGAGGTCCCCTGAATCTAAAAAAGTGGTTTTCGCAACATGATTGGGGTGATTGTTCTATGATTACAATTAATCTTTATTGTAAAGTAAAAGATCGGTAAAACGAAGAGGTGAGGAAGTGGATTGAAGAGGAAGAATAATTGCCTTCTCCTCTGTTAAACATAATGAGTCTAATAAATAAATTTGAAGCTTAGAGACATAAAATCAATCAGCAATTGAATTGGATGGTAATTAGTAGAGAAGCAGTGCTACATTAATTGTAGTTGAAAAAGATAGATAGACTCTAGGGGAAAAAAAGTTAGTCTAGAGCGTCAGTCAATTTAAACGTTTTGAATCTGAAAAAGATAGTGAAAATAAACTTTTAAAACAAAATCGGCTAGAAAGAACTAAAATTTTAGGCTTTCACAGTTGTTATCATTAATAAAAAAAAATTTGATTTTCAGTTTAACCGTGGTTTATTTGTAAAAATTACATTTTTTCAGCCACTCACTCTGTGACCTTCTTCAGGTACAATTCTGTTAAGGTTACAAAGATTGTCAATCAAACTGGATTTTACCAGAAGAAGGTCACAGAATGAATGGCCGAAACATTGTAATTTTTACAAATAAACCATGGTTAAATCGAAAGTCAAATTATTTTTTTTAAGAAGAACTATAACTTAACTGATGTATTTTTTCAGTTTTTTTTTTTTTTCTCAAAATCGCTTTAACAATTTTGATTAAAATTCATAAATTACTTATTTTTTAGATGTCCTTTAAAATGTATATTCTATGTCAGAAAATATAAATATTTTTCTCTGTTTATAAATTTTACTTAAATATTTTTCGAGATCTCTATATTTAAATAAGATAATAGTATTCAAAATACCTCGATTCGGACTTAACTAGTCATAGATATATTTAACAAAACTGTGAGTGTTATTTATTGGCG